>OVAN01001286.1:0-17513 GCA_900406275.1 Anastatica hierochuntica | reverse complement strand
GAAGAAGCTAGTTTTGCCGTTCAAAGCGTGACTCGTACACGACAACTTACAAACAATCAAAACCGAGCCGTGTGTACTCTATGTGGTAAGAAAGCCATTTAGTAGACAATTGCTTTAGAAAAATCGGGTACCCGGACTGGTGGGTGGATCGCAGCAAGCCACGAACAGTGCCAAATACTCAAGCATCGGCTCCGAGAAACACAGGTCGTGGTCAGGGTCAGGAAGTGGCTCGAGCCAATGCCGTTGGTTCTGTGCCTCAAGCATCGACAAATTCTGTGATTACCGACGATGATCAGGGTGGGCATTACGGGTCTTAGTGACAAAAAATGGCAGACTCTGGTTCATCTTCTTAACGAACGTGACCCGACAACATCCTCTTCTACCAAGCTTTCTGGTAAGATTCTGATTCACTCTTGGATTATTGATACACGTGCGAGTAATCATATGACTGGATCGGTTTCTGCATTAGATGATGTCTGTGATATGTCTCCTGTCCTTATTAAGCTTCCAGGTGGTCATCACACTTTATCTACTCGACAAGGAAACGTTAGAATGGGATCACATCTCACTTTGAAAGATGTGTATTTTGTGGATGGTTTGAAGTGCCATTGGATTTCAGTTTCGCAGTTGGCTCTTGATCGAGCATGTGTCTTTCAGATTACTGATACATTTGCATTGTTCAGGACCGCATTACGAGGACGTTGATTGGAGCAGCTGAACAACGACAAGGACTTTATTTCTTTAGGAGTATGGAAGTCGCAGAGGCGATGCATATCTCGGATCACACTTCTCTCGAGCTTTGGCATCAATGATTGGGACATCCTGCTTCTAAAGCTTTGGATTTTTTTATTGATTTCGTATTTGAGTAGTAATAATAGGAGCTTTGATCATAAGACATGTGAGATTTGTATTCGCGCCAAACAATCGCGTGTTTCTTTCCCTACAAGTTTGAATAAAACGACTAGTCCTTTTGAGCTTATACATTGCGATCTCTGTGGGCCATATCAGACTCCTACACTCTGTGGATCAACGTATTTTCTCACTATACTCGATGATTACTCTCGAGCATTATGGATATATCTTCTTCCTAACAAAAAAGTTGCTCCTACAAATCTGAAAAACTTCATCACTATGGTCGAAAGATAATTCGAGAAAAGGGTTAAGTGTATACGTAGTGATAATGGCACCAAATTCATATGTCTCTCTGATTTCTTCAAAGAGCAAGGCATTATTCATGAGACTTCGTGTGTTGGAACTCCTCAACAGAATGGTCGAGTTGAGAAAACTTCGACACATATTGAATGTGGCACGTGCACTACGTTTTCAAGCTTCTCTTCCATTAGAATTTTGGGGTCAGTGTGTGTTGGCTGCGGGTTATATCATCAATAGGACGCCAACTACTCCATTAGGTGGAAAGACACCTTTTGAGATGCTTTATGGTCGAGTGCCTCCTTTGAGTCATCTACGAGTGTTCAGTTGTTTATGCTATGTTCATAACCAATATCGTCGTGGTGAAAAATTTGAAAGTCAAACTACTAAATCCATATTCTTTGGGTATCCAGTTGGTAAGAAAGGTTGGCGTGTTTATAATCTTGAAACGGGGAAGATAACGGTTTCTCGAGATGTTATATTTTGTGAAGATACGTTTCCGTATGGGGCGGTCTCTCCATCGACTTCATCTCCTGACTCATCTCCTATGGGGTCTCCAATTGACGTCGAGCCCGATGATCCATGTGAGTCAGATGCCGCAGACTCAACTCCAGCTCTGTCTCCTCTATTTTTGGACCACAGAATGCCCAGTACCACCTCTGTTTTGGAGTCACCTATCTTATCAGATTCGCAACCTGAGTTGCGTTTGCTTCCTGCGCAAGAAAGCTTGCGAACTGAGTTAACAGAACAGATTTCAGTTCCTGTGTCTGAAACACCATAACCGTCAGCTCCTTCGTGCTCCAGTGGTGATTCTGAACAACTTGGTCGCGGTTGTCGCAAACGAACTGTACCGGTGAAGCTCGCCGATTACGTGCTTCATACGGTTCAGCCTAATACTCCGCCGCCGGCAGACACATGTCATTATCCGATTGAAGACTATGTCTCCTGTAAGCGTTTTTCCGAAGCTCATTGTGCCTATCTTCATGCCATAACAAGTAATGTGATTCCTAGACACTAATCTCAAGCTGTTTTAGATGAACGTTTCCGTCAGGCTATGAGAGTTGAGATTGATGCACTTGATGAAAGTCAGACATGGACGATAGAAACTCTTCCACCAAGCAAGAAAGACATTGGTTGCAAGTGGGTTTATACGATCAAATATAAGTTTGACGGGACTATAGAAAGATACAAGTCCCGTTTGGTTGCTCTCGGTAATAAACATATTGAAGGTGAGGACTTTGATGAAACCTTCGCGCCTGTTGTGAAAATGACTACGGTTCGAACGATTTTCGAAGTCTCTGCAACTAAGAACTGGGAAGTGCATCAAATGGATGTTCATAATGCGTTTCTATACGGTGATTTGAATGAAGAAGTGTTTATGACTCTTCCACCTGGTTTTCGAACCAATGATCCTTCCCAGGTATGTCGACTACATAAATCTCTTTATGGTCTTTGTTAATCTCCCCGGTGTTGGTTTGCGAAGCTCACTTCCGCGTCGAATGATTATGGTTTTATCCAATGCCGATCGTATTATTCCTTGTTTACTTTTCATTGCCAGAATGTATCACTTCATATCTTGGTATATGTCGATGATTTGATTATTATTGGAGCTCTCCGGAATCGATACGAGAATTTAAAGACTATCTTAGCTCATGTTTTTGAATGAAGGATCTGGGAATATGCAAATATTTCTTGGTCATTGAAGTGGCAAGAAGCCCATCTGGTATTTACTTGTGCCAACGGAAGTTTGCATTGGATATTATTTCTGAAGTGGGTCTTCTTGGCTCGCGGCTTGTAGCTTTTCCGATCGAGCAGAACCATCGTTTGGCTTTGGCCGATGGCGAAGACTTTCCTGAACCTGCTAGCTACCGCCGATTGGTTGGTAGACTCATTTACTTGGCGGTTACCCATCCTGACATATCATACGCAATTCACGTGCTCACTCAGTTTATGCAGAAGCCTAAGACATCTCATTGGGAAGCTGCTCTACGGGTGGTTTGGTTTCTCAAGAATAATCCGGGTTAAGGTATTTTTCTTCGTTCTGACTCACCGCTTACCTTGACTGCGTGGTGTGCTTCTGATTGGGCAGTTTGTCCTCTTACTCGACGTTCTCTCTCAGACTATTTTATTCAACTTGGGAATTCTCCCATATCATGGAAAACGAAGAAACAAAATATTGTTTCTTGTTCTTCTGCGGAGGCTGAGTATCGTGCTATGTGTGATACACTTCGGGAAGTGATTTGGATAAAGAAGATACTTTCAGCACTTGGCATTGACACTTCGGAGCTGGTGAATTTCTTTTGTGATAGCCAAGCGACTATTCATCTAGCGGCTAATTATGTGTTTCATGAACGCACAAAACACGTGGAGAATGATTGTCATTTTATTCGTGAGGCGGTACAATGAGGTATCATTGCCACAAAACATGTTTCTACGAGATCACATCTCGGTGACATTTTCAAAAAGGCCCTCGGCAGTTCGGATTTTCAGAGTTTTAAGTTCAAGATGGGCATTAGTGACCTACATGCTCCATCTTAAGGGGAGGGTGTTGAGATATCGTATAGATATCATGCATGTTTATGTTGTTAATGGGTAGATTAATCTTTTACTTAAGAAGTCATTAGGTTAAACATATTGTATAAATACTTTGTGGCACACGATGAATGAATACAAGAAAAGAGGTTTGACAATACGATCTCAAAGCACTTTTAACAATTACAAAAGAATTATTAAAAGTGTAAGCAGAATTAAGACAAAAATTATATTTTTCGAAAATTAATGATGTTTATTCAGTTCATATTACATAATAGGAAATATATAATTTATTTAAGAACATTCTCTTTATTCAGAAATATTATATCTTGTAATTTTCGGTTATGAGAGACGATGTAAGATTTTTTTATTTGTGATACAAAATACAATCAAATAATTTAATGTGGATTTTAAACTAAAATATATTCATATGAGCCACAATTACGCGTGTTATTTGAAGGTGAATTTTAGTATAGAGTCTATTTACACAAACATGATTATGCAAATTATGATTTTTATACAATAAATATTTTGTTTTTATCGCGTACCACGCAAGTCATTATCTAATAACATATAAAATTAATAATCTAGTACATGTTTCTTCATAATGGTTATTTCATATAATATATAAAGTTAATTTTAAGTTTTCACTTTTGTTCATTTTAATTTTTATATTTGATTCATCACAAAAGATTATTAAAATTGTAAAAGAGTAAAGCTCAAAATATATTTTTCAAAAATGATTGATGTTTCTTCAATTATTTTTACATAATATAAAAATACATAATTTATTTAAAAACACTCTCTTTATTCAGTTGTTTTTTTTTATAATTTTCGGTAATCTGAGTCAATTCAAGATTTTTAGCTGCGATACAAAATACAATGATGAATAACTAAATATGGATTTTAAACAAAAAATTACTTACACAAACCATAATTATCCGTTTTATTTAGAGGTGAATTTTAATCTAGAATCTACTTACACAAATTATGCATGTTATTAATTTTACACATTAAGTAATTTATTTTTACTTGCATATCACACGAATTCTTACTTAGTTACAAAAAATCTTTATTAAAAAAAGCAAAGACATAACACTTTAAATATGATTTCCACCATACAAATTTTGGACTACTAGGTTTTTACTCGCACGTTGTGTGATATTTCAATATCAGATCGATTTTTCTATATTAGTCGTGTTAATTTAATTTTGCTTTGCATTTAGAAAGTTTTAAGAAAAGTATTTGGTGAACTCATTCCTATCCAACATACACCGAGTTTATCATTATCTTAGTTCTATGTTTTGATGGAACAAAATTTATCTTTAATATAGAGAATTTTTAAACAAATCATCACTCTTCATTCTAGAGCATAAATATTAGTGATAGAGTTCATTTATTTGCTTTATTTATAAAATAATATACACGTAAATTTTTTAATTCGCTCTCGCAAATTGATAGTTTAACACTCATAAAAATTGTTTTAAATTAGATATATATTTTATTCTAAAATATAAATTGATGTTGCCCAAAAACCCTTATTCAATTTTACATTTTCCATCAAACCTAGTCATTTTTAATTATATCCCAATAAACATTATACCTCCTACAATTAAAATAGTTGATTTTCAAAATTTTTTTATAAATAATCTTCTGTCAAGAAAGACTTTAAATTTTTCTTTACTTCTCATTACAAATAAACTATTTAATTTTTTATCCTAATAAACATATGTTATTTTATTTCTTCATGAATATTCTATCTTTTAATGTGCTGAGAATATTTTTCAATTTCTAGTCATCTATTAATATTTGTGCATAAGTCATGTAAAGATTGAAGTATTTGAATAGTTAAATATTCTTTATTTTAATTTTTGTGGACTTTTATTTTTTTTTGCCAAGTTTTTACTTATTTTTAACATCCTAATTTGTATTATTATTACTTTTATAGGCAAATAAATTGCTTTTGTGGATCATAAGTTTTTTTGTGTTAAAATATATTTTTATTTTGTAAAAATAATAATATAAAATATGTACAAATTGAGTCATTTAATGTATCATAATTTTTTGATCAGGTGGACACTTTAGATAGAGAGAGAAGTCTCCTATTATATATACTAGGGGATTTTTCCGCGCTATGCGCGAACTGTATCCTATATATTTTGTTTCTATTATCGGTGTTGTACTGATTTTTGTTCGTCGACATATTTACCGTTTTGTGAATTCAAATATATATCGACCATAGTTTTTATAGGTGTCATCTTTGGTGAATTGTTCTTTTGACATGATTCTCCAATTTGTTATCTTAAATCATGAGGTTGTGTAATCGCGTTGTTTAGTTAATATCTCGTATCCCAGTTGTTAATACGATCAACAACCGGATGATATTTCCCTCACGGTATGTGCATTAAGATATTCATTTGTTATGTGCAGATTTTAGTCTCTTTCTTTTTACTTGTTTGAAAATCTTAAAATATATACAATCATTTATAATTTCACTCAGGCGATTTGATGAGTTTAACCAAAATACATTTTGTATTTTGTAAAGCAATACAATTAATTTTAAAACTACAAGTCCTAATTTTGGGATGGTATATATTGAAATTTGGAAATCGAACATAGTCCTTTCTTAGTAAAGGCAAAAGCCATAAAATCTTTAAGTTCCTAATCTACAACTATAAAAACTAAGACTTGTGTAATTTGATTGTCACACGTCCTAATCTAATTTAGATGCAAATCATATTCTCCCAAATCTTTGTTGTACACACAATTTTAAATTTTGTTTTCCAATCTCTTTTTAACCTAATCAAAATTTTAGTTATATATATTCGCTTTATATTTAAAGGAAACTCAAGTAATTTAGTTCTTGGACTGTATATTCTCGATGTTAATTTTCTTAAGAGTAATCCTTGTACTTAACCAACCAAAAAGAGAGTAAACCTTGTAAGCATAATGCAAAAGGATGATGGGTTAGTTTTTAAGATAAGTGAATGGGATAAGTTTATAGGATAAGTAAATGACATAAGATTTTAAATGTTTATAATCGCCAACAATGTTTTTTGTCTTTTGTTACTTGGTATTGATGAGTAAATTCGGTTTTTTACAATCTCCAACAACAATGTGATGCATTTAGATTCATTATCTCACACAAAAGGTTGACCACGGTTTTTTAAATATTTAGTACTGATGGGGCCTTGCACACATTTACCCCACCCATGTCATAATGTTACACACAATATCATTTGATTATGTAGTCTTTGTTAATGAACTTATCATGACTACCATGGTTAATTAGTTTCAAGTGCAGCTATATAATAGAAGAAACGTTGAGAGCGAACCAATGAGATACAATCTACGAGGAGAGCAAACCTCATATGATCGTAGCGATCCAATCCAATGACAATATAGCACAAAGAGAATTTTTAATCATGTAATCATTATGATCATGCTCTTCCTTCTCTACATATTTTGTTGGGTTGAAGTTTATTGTCTTTTGTAGTGGCTCCACAATGCTGAAACATTGTTTGGAGGAACGTAGTTATGAAATCAAATGATATCAATTTTGCCAAAAAAGTATCACATGTAGAAGTCTCAACTCATCAACACCTAACACCTAATGTGGCTTATTTAACACCCATAATTCAAATATTCGTCATCAACCTCAGAAGAGAAACATAGTTTTGCTGCAACATCGCTTCTTCCGCTTTCTCTAAAATTTTTGCCACCAAAAAGAGCAGAACGTCCAGGTGTACTACAAATGCATCTACCAAATGGAGTTTTTACCACATTTCATGTGTTAAAACTTTGTCAAAACTGTTTCTTTTTTGCAGACGTTGAACCATACTTTGTTTATTTGCCATATTTAAACAACTATGTATTTATCTACCTTTTAAATACAATGACTAATATATACTTCTTTCAAATCATCTCGAATTACCAATATATCATTAACATGTTCGTCTAAATCATCCTATTTTTATATATAGGATGATAAGTCCTCATTTAGTCTTTCAAATGTATTATATATCTTATTCTCAAAAGTTTAGTTTGATTGCAGGATGTTGGCTACATCAATTATATCATAATAAAAAAATTCATACATTTTTATTTGTTTCTTAGCTTCTTTGTTTATTTAAAGCAAAAAATATTTTGTTTTTTATTTTTATATATCTCCAAATTGTCTTTCATCAATATAATAATTATTTCTATAGCAATACTTACAATAGTGTTTGGAATTATTTCTGTCAAAATAAAAAAATAATCTAATATATATCATACAAGTAAGAAAACTTAGAAACAAAATATTAAAAATTTAGTAAGATTAAAATGAGCAATTATCTATGTATTTAGAAAGCTAAAAAATTCAACTCTCTTATTCCCAGATATCATTTATATAAATATCATAGTAATTAATTAAATAAATTTAAAATGCTGAGAGAATTTGCTGTGATTGGATGAATAATTGTGTTACATCTAAGGAACTTTTGTAATTTAATATTCCGTAAATTGTATTGTTAAATTAGAGTTTATTCGACCTTACACCCAAATTATTGTTATAAATGGATTAATATTGTTTTGATTAGATATTTTTTGGTAAATTATTTATGGTGTATATTTGTTTGATAATAGATATTACGTATTTTCATTATGTTTTTGCGGGATTATATAACTAAATAAAATACAAAAATATTTTAATGAAACATTAGATTAGAGCCTAGACCGAAAACCTCATAAGAAAAAAAAAAAGATGGTAACTTTGACTTGAAAGACATAAATTTTTGGAAGTTAGGATCAGAGGTTTGGACTCTTCTGTTATATTATGTCAAGTAATCTAAATACTTAATATATTGTTTTCAACATAAGCTCGAACGCCAATCTTATTTTAGTATGAGTACTTTTGATATCTCTAAACTACCAATATACCATTTTTGCTTCATTTTTTAGATCACCTTTTGAATTCTATTTGTCAAAATTTGTACCATTCTTATATAGTTAAACCATAATGTTAACATTTTCTTACTATATTAATGTTCAATGTAGCATACCAAATTAACTAATTTTCAAAACTTTAATCACGTAGTAATGTACCAAATACCAATCAACCACTTTAGCTGACATTTTTTGTATTAGCATATTTGTACGCTTGGGTTCTTATAATCTCTTATTTAGATTTAGACGTAGATTTTCTTTCTATGTAGAAATTATTTGCTATTTTATAAGAGTAACTTCAGATAATATTTTGATTGTTTGGTTGTCTGCATGTATTTTAGTGATCTCTTATCAAAATTGAATCTAAATGAGAAAGTGATCAAGTGAAAATCATTATGTACAAAAAAACCAACATTTGAAATTAATTTAAATCTCTTGACCAAAATAGGAAGAAATAATCTCTGCCAAGGAAAATACAGAAGCAATATCTAACAAATTACTTAACATTCAGCTATTTAATATGGATGGAAAGAATTCTTGTCATATTAATGCTTCATGTAGCTTTTTACAAAAAACAATGCATAACACGAAAACCAAAAAAGCAATGCATAACATGTATCTCCAGCATTTATCTTCTTTCTCATGACTTGAAGTTGAACCAGTTCATTCCACACCATGCAGATTCCCAAGTTTATTACTGACCCATATCTCTGAAGTCAACCTCAAAATCTTCCATATTGCCAAGTTTATCGGTATAAGGAAAGACTTCCTTAAGTTCTACTACCTTTATAAACAAAATTACTTCAAAGCCAGCAATTGACTTCGAAAGTATCAGATTTATCGTTGTACACCCTAAATATCTAGAAGCAAGCAGAAAGTTTCCATCAAAATACTATGGCACTGAGAGGCCAAAAAATCAAAACAGAGGATTTCTCCTACCAAAAAATGGTTATTAAATTGTTCGTAGATAGGGAAAAAGAGCAACATTTTCTGTCCGCCATCATCTAATCTTGTTTATTTTATCTTCTATCTCCAGAATCTTGAGATAATCAAACTGGTAGGGAATGATCAAGCATGAGAAGATGACCAAAGGTCTAGCACATACTGGGAGTAGGGAAAATTACATAAATCAAGTACTTGGAGACATGACTCTGAGACTCTAGTTTATAATAAAACTCTGGTTGCCTCAGTGGATAGCATGTTTCTTCAAGATATTTTCTAGCTCCACTTCTCTGTAATTGACAATGCAACAACATATAACCAAGTGCGAAGTTTGCATTGTTTTTCATAAATTGCTTTCAAAGCAAAAGCTGGCATACACTTTTTGGCAAATTTTGCCAGCTACTATGTCCCTTTTGGTATCATTATAAATGCACATGAAGGGGGAAAAACTTTCTCACCTTTTCATAGCTTACCTATCAAACTAAATGTTCATAACATGATATTAGTACTCTCAAATAAGTAGGAAATGACATACCTTCGGTAGTTTATCATGTTCAATAACTGCTTTATGGGCACCCCATGCAGACCAATAAGATGCACATGAAATGGTACCGATAGCCATTAACCACAAAAATACTTCAGCTACATCGTCGACTGGTCTTTTAAGAAGTGTAGTTTTAATGACACTACATAGAGTATGGAAGATTAGTGAGCTAACTAATAAATATAGTGATTTGGATTTTCCGCCTTAAGGACTAATTCTAAAAATATTTTCTGATTAGAAAAAGAAAGCTAAAAAAATAGTCATTACCAAGATGACTGACGTACATTTACAACTGTTGATGAGCATTTTTTCCAGGGTTGCACCAACATCTTGTGGGAGCATAACGACATGAATCTTTATATCTAAATCCGTTTCATCCGGTTCACAAACCATTTTATACAGTTCTACCAAGCAGAAAAACATATCAACCATTTAGAGTGTAGAGATAAGATTCAAAATGAAAGCAGAACATGAGACAAAGCAACAACATATATAGGATATGGTCTGTAATGTTAAGCACAAACAGATATATCGGTGTAACTTATTGCTATACTAATTTTTAAAAAAATAGAGAGTTTCAACAGTCAGATCTATACAGTACAGTTTGGTAGATGGAATCTCAATTTCTTCAGGAGGAACTGCCTAGTTATGATCATCTTCTTCTCCTTTAACTTCTCTGGTCTTAGGGTTATGTGGTTTCGATTTAGGATTTGGCCGCCTGGGAGAAATCCAAACCTAACGATTCAACTTTTTCACCAATTTCAAACAGTGTGAAGAAGAAACAATCTTATCTAACCTTTTGCGATTCTTCTTAGCAGCTGCTTTGGTTTTACGCTTCTTATTCTCCAGAGAGCTCTCGAAGAATCATCGTCTCCAACACTCCTGCTCTGAAAACCGTTCTCCTAAAAATGTTTACCATTTGTTCTTCCGATTCGCCGTCTTTCGGTACCACCTCCACGTTGAAGTAACCAGACTTGAAGAAGACTAGATTCGCGTTTGCCAATAAAGGATACGCCACACGATTGATGGTGCCATCCTCGTGTTGCTCGGCTTTGTAAATCATCTTCATTGTGATGTGCTGTGATGGTCTTCGTAGGAGTTGTCGACAGTCCTGGCTATGAGGTTGTCGACAATTACACGTACAGAGAAGAATAGGTCTCTCTCTGATGATCTTGGCTCCATCGGCAAGAGCATCGAGGTAAGCTTTATGTCGACTATTACGGCTAAGTTGAAAAGTTTAACTTGTGAAATAAAAGTGTGAGGGGTTTCTACAAAAGCGTAAAAATTGAAGGTCATATTGATTGTGTTGTTTAATGCAGGAAGATTTGGAGGGAGACAAATTGCCATCATTATTTGTTACACTAACATGGATTTGAGATTGTTCTCAGAGATAGGGTTGGAGATGAGAGATCAAGCTTTGGTTTCCACGTGGCAGTGTCTTGAGCATTTGAGAAATGTGACGCAGATAGTCTCTATGGCTTCAATTTGTTCCTTTTAATTAGTTAGATGAGTGTTGCATGTTTCAACTATTTAAACTTAGCAATTTTATTAAGTAAATTTTATATTTTACAAAATTTATATGAATAAACTGTTTATATAAACTTTTAAAATAATTAATAGCGTGGTTTATTTTTAATCTCTAATAATACGGGTTATTTTTTTTATCAATAATACAGGTTATAATTACATAGATTATAATTTCAAAAATATAAGCTTTAATAAAATTTTCTATATAGATTTACTCGCATCACACGGATTGACATGTGTCAAATATTCAAACTTTACAATTTTGAGATGATCCTCAACATTTTTAGATTAACCATCTTTAGGAATCTTGAGATGATCCTCGATATCTACTCAACAATTATGCAATTATAAAAATTCAAAAATATTAAACAAAGAAGATTCCGGAAATCTGTGGAAAGAGAATCTATCAAAGTTTTTGATCGTTGAACATGCAAAGAAGAAGAAGGAAAAGAATCAGACTCGTCGAATTTGATAGAAGAAATCAATGTAGATTTGTTCTCTGATGGGTCTCGTCGCGGGGAAGATTAACAATTGTATACCATGTAGTTGGACTAACTGACTCAATTAGTGATTTGAAATCATATATATGAAAGTAGAGTTAGCACTCACAAGTGCTTGGCACATCAACATTTACCCTTATGACACATCAGATCTTACAATTAAGAGATTTTTTTTCCGTTTTTTTTACCTAAACGGTCTCATTTTTTTTCCACAAAACGTTCTCATCTAAAGAGGGTAAAATAAGCAAAAAGTTATTGTGAAAAACATTTTCTCAATTTTCCGATTTCTTCGTCATCTTGTTCTTCCTTCTTGTGTACATCGAAGTTGTTCAGCGAATCAAGGAATCGAGCCCTAGCTTTATAGGGATGGTTCTCTCTTTCTCTCATAAAACTTCTTCTTCTTCTCAACTAACCTTCAGCGATGGTTAGAACCAGTTGGTATCGAAATTGACCTAGATCTATTTTGGGATACATAATCGTAAAGTCTTTAGATTTGGGAATCAAAATCTCTTGTGATGTTTAGGTAGCTGAAACCTAGTAATGAAAATCGTTGAATCTTGTAAAAAAATTGATTTTGGTGTCTCTGAATTGAAAAGTGGTAAGGTTTTTGCTCATATGATCACCTTTTTATTCAAGAAGCCTTAATGATTTTCTGGATTTGAACTGGATTTAGAAATGTTCTTGAGTCTCTTCTCATGACCAATTTTTTGCAGGTATAATTCAGAGATGGTTAATGCCATCAAAGGAGTGTTCATATCCTGGTACTCTTCTTTACAAAATCTCTGTGAACATTAACATTTCGGTTTTGAAGTCATGATTATTTTTAACTCTGTGGTTTCTTTTCTTGCGTGGCAGTGATATTCCGATGGCATAGTAAGAGCCCTTCGACTAAGGATGAGACTTCCGATTTCGCTTCTAAAGCGAAGAGAGCTTCCATGGGGCCGTGGCCATGGTGGACTTGGAAATCGAGTCTTCAGCGAGGTTTTTGGGTGAGCCCATAGCTGATACAGAGGCAAAGAGAGCTTGGTCCAAAAGATACAAAAATTGAGGTAACCTCAAAATATGGACACTCTCTCTTCTAAATTTTTTCATGGGTATGGAAAAATGGAGTTTCTGGTGTTGAAATGGAAACATAAACTTTTGGTTGATTTCTGAAAAAGTTGAGATTTTTTTCCTTAGAAGAAGAAGCTTGAATCTCTGTCTCGAAAAAAATAAGAAGTAAGTTTTGGAATCATTTATTTATAGTGTGTACTTATTATATACAGAACTTTGCTTAAACATGTGTTGAAAGGCTTAGTTTCTTCTGCTTGATTATTTTTTTCGTAAATGACTCAGTAATTCATTTCATTGTGCAGGGATGATGATGAGGAGATCATTCAGGCTCGGCACCACTATAGATGTGCAATTGTTAATGAGTGTCATACTTATGAACTTAATGATGATGCATATGTTGAGGTGACTCCATTACATCTCTTTTTGCATTCTATTCGAAAAAGATCTTTGAAAGTAGATTATTTCTAGTGAGAACACACTTATTTGAGGAACTAGGAAGAAAATGGCGTGAGAGTAGAATTAGGAAAAGAGAATGTGCTCTTGGTGTTTTAGTTTGATGATTCTTTTGTTTTTAACCTTTTCATGTGTATGGATTGTTTAATGAGTAATAAAATTGGAATTGTTGTGCCGATAATTGATCAAACTGGATTGTGATGAGAATGTAGATTGGTAATAATGGTAGTCTAACTTATGTTCCTTATAACTAATATGTATTTTGTTTATAATTCAGACTGGTGAGGGAGATGAACCCTACATTTGCAAAATTGCTGAACTTGTATTTCACTGTTCAATGGAAATTTGTATTTCACTACTCAATGGTTTTATAGAGCTTGTGATACTGTAAGAATCGAAATTTCTTCTTTTCTACCATTTTTCTTCTCTCAGCTGAATTTTTGATGTTTTGGCCTTATCTCAACTAATCTTGTCTACCTTTATTTGGTAAAGTGAAGGATCAGCTGACATGTTTCATGCTGATATTTTTGGAGATTCTTAAGCTTGTAATAAGAAAGTGGTATGAATTTAACTCAGTTACTTATTATTTTCTTCTCAAATAGGGTGCTAGCCTTCTGATGTTATCAGTTTAGGCTTTCTCTTATCGCCATAACTCTACTATTTGATCCTCATAAAAAATTTTCCATTAGTGTTTGTTTTTTTTGTGAGGGTGTTAATATATGAAACTTTCTTGTTGTAGGGTCACATTCGAGGAAAAGATGATGGTGTTCCACTGGTGAGGAGTGCTCTTAGTGATAATTGGGATGATGCAGAGGGTTATTATAGAAAGTGTGTTTTATGCATATGAATGACATTCCAAATAACTTATGAGAGCCCTGCTGTTATTATTCATATTAAAAAGTAATTTTCTTCGTCCTTTCAGGCTATCAGTTTGGCGAGCTACTTGATGGTAGATATGTGGTAATTGCTACTCATGGAAAAGGTATCTTCTCTACCGTGGTTCGTGCAAAAGATTTGAAAGCTGGACCTACTAAACCTAAAGAAGTGACTATAAAAATTATTTGCAACAACAAGACGATGTAAGCGGGGCATAATGCTGACTAAATTTTCAAAATTTTATGCGATACTCGAATGATCTCCTCTTATATTATTTTCGGTTCCTTGCTACTTTGCATTTCGTTTAGGCATAAAGCTGGCTAGACTGAGGTTCAGATATTGAAGAAGTTGGCTGGCACTGACCGAGATGACAAGCACCATTGTTTTCATTTTCTTCCAAGTTTTAAGTATCGGAATCACCTTTGCTTTGTGTTTGAGTCACTCCATTTGAATCTTCTTGAGGTCTTGAAGAAATTTGGTCGCAACATTGGTCTTAAGCTCTCAGCGGTTAGGGCTTATTCAAAGTAGCTACTCATTTCCCTGAAACATCTTAAGAATTGTGGGGTCCTTTACTGTGATATAAAACTTCACAACATGCTGGTAGGTAATAATACTTTTGTGGTTTTCTTTTACTTGGTTCAGTATCTTGTTTAACAGTTGGTTCCTTTATTTTTCAGGTGAACGAGAATAAAAACGTGCTAAAAATTTGTGACTTTGGTACTGCAATGTTTGCTGGCAAAAATGAAGTAACACCATATCTTGTCAGTCGCTTTTAAAAATAAGAGAAGTTTCTGTTTTTCCATGGTAGTTCTGGGGCTTGCGTATGACCATCCATTGGATATATGGTCTATTGGCTACTGTCTGTATGCTAGTGTTAAGAACTGGAGCAAGGAGATCTAGACACATTGACGATCAGACTAACCCTCAGCTAATAAACAAGCAGAAAATATTCTACTTCCTCATCAGATTGCAACAACAAGAAGATGTGGTGGTACAGTAAGAGGGAATGCTGCTTTAGCTAAAGGGGTGGTTCATATAAAGAACAAGGACCAAGAAAGACCAAGGAGGAGACATGAGGGTTAATGTTTACATAAACCATGAGAAGAAGTTTGTGTTTGTGGAGATGCGATCTGTTGAAGTGGCAAGTAACGCAATGCCTTTGGATTGGATTATATTCAGGTACATTATAATTTTTGAGGAATTTAGTTTCATAATTAGTCTTGAGGCAGTGCAGATAATCTTTGAGGAAGGCATTTAAGGAATTGTGTTTCTTTGTTCGCAAGTTGATTATGAGGTTATTTGAATGACGTCTCCGTTGTTTTGTTCACTTTCCACTTTGCCTGGGCTTTTTTGCATTTTTGTTGTTGTAAGATTAGCTAAATTGGTAGATTCATTCAGTTTGGTAGATTAGTTGCTTAAGTTTAGAAGAAAGATATTATCTACTTTTATGTCTTCTGAGCATGATTCCGAAAGTTCCTAACTTTATGATTACTTATGCATCTGTCAAGAATTATTACAGGAAGGCACCTCTCTATATACATCCCTTAGACTCATATTTGATTTCATTATATTTTACTATTTAAATTGTTTTATTTTACACAAATTAGTCCTTCGCAGGTCAAACCACATGCCGGAATGTCTGCCAGATGACAACTGTGTGACAAATGAGATTAATTAACTCAATTTTGTCTTTAAAAAATGGAGCAGTGAGCGGAGATGGCTATGTCTGACCTTAAGCGTGTCAAAAGCCTATCTTAAGTAACTTCTCTTAGAACACTGCTTTCATCTCATATCTCTATAATTCCTTGCTATAACTAGAATTTCCCTATCAGTGCCATAAATCAAGTACTTAGTTTATAATTGCAATTCTGAAAAGTTTAGGGCACTGAAATTCAAATCATATTAAGAAAGAAATGTATAATTACATAAAATCTGTGACTCCACAATGTGTTTTTCATAAAGAAGCCTAGAAAGAAATGAGTATGTGTAATTAGAAATCTAACATGAGCTCAGAGAAAATGCATATAATCTATAAAACGAATGATTTCCTTGTAGATGAAACAATTTTCGCAAACTTCGTCAAAATCTTCGACAATGCACTGTTCCCCAACTTTGATTTCAGCCAGTAGAAAATCATAGTCACAAATTTGCCACACACTTAGCTCTAGAACCATAGGGTATATCCTCACTGCCTCAATGCTTTGATTCTTCCAAAGTCGTTTAATATACTTCGAACCTTCACGCAACTCCCAACGATTAATTAGAACCATACCATAAAGGTACATAACTTCTAGATTTGATGCTTCTGCTGCTTCGAAAAGCTTGTTCATCCCTAAATAAATTTTTTACAAAAATAGTAATCCATTAAACCACATAAAAATATAGCATGAGTATTGCCATACATTTCACATTCATAAATTAGCTCAGACTTCTCTGGGATACGATCCCACAGTGGTGGAATTATCTCATTGATATTGAGATGCATCAAAACATCTGGGAATTTGGCGACTCTTTGCATTGTCTTGCATGTAAAGATGCAAGATCGCAAGTCAGGCTAAGACTCTCCCCTACTTTCCCAAGTATAGCGGCTATCATGTCGTCAGGTAGATCGTAAGAATATGTTTTTGCTATGTTTTTCATGATGAAATTTTTGAGTTTTGAAAAGAATGATAGGAACACTAACATCATAGTACTCTTATCTAATACTACTAAATCAGAAGTCACTTTAATAATAACTTCCTTATTCTCCTTTCGACACGTCATCTTTTTAACAGGTGTCACAACCATATTTATTCGTTTTTTCTATTTCTTTTATACACATAAACTAGAATAAAAAAAGTTTCCACGATCTCTATTTTATTTTGTGTTCCACTATCCCTAGATAACCTCCCACTCTCAACAACCCACTTTCTTCAAATCACCATCGTCTATCCTTTTTTATAAATATAAAATATTCACAAAAGAGTTGCAATTTTGTTTTCATCTATCATTACTTTCCAAAAAGGATTCTA
>OVAN01001285.1:4672-42709 GCA_900406275.1 Anastatica hierochuntica | reverse complement strand
ACCTGAAGATCAATGTTCCCTACTTTTCTAGGGTGTCATTGTATTTTTTTATTGATCTTCACATAATGATTTCAGAATCAATTTTACCTACTTTTTTAGGGTATCATTGTATTTTTTTATTGATTCTTTTATTACTTTTGAGTGATCAATGTTCCCTACTTTTCTAGGGTATCATTGTATTTTTTTTACTGATCCTCATGAAACAAGAGTGCAAATCATTTGTTTATTTTAAGAAAACAAGATTGTAGACAATTGCCTTAGAATGAGCACTTATCAGAGTTCAATGTACTTACATGAGAGCTGACTCGATGTGTTTTTGACAAATGGTGATAAGAATGAGGGATGTAAAACAAGGAGAAATGTCAAGGTGGTCCTAGATGCACAGTTCTTTTTATTAAGAGAGAAAAAAGAATCATATTTCACAAATACCAAGTGTCTTTCTAAGATGGCAAAAAGTGTTTAGATCTAATGGTTTTGTAAAGAAATCAGGCAACTGTTTGTCGGTGGTAACATGTTCAATAATTGCAAGTTTCTCCTCGATAAGTTCTCTAACAAAATGATGCCTAATGTCAACATGTTTAGTCCTAAAATGCTGAACAGGATATTTGGATATGCTAATAGTACTCAGGTTATCACAATAAACTAGAAAAGCATCAGTAGAAATACCGTAGTCACTCAACATTTGCTTCATCCATAGAAGCTATGTGCAACAACTTCCAAGTGCTATGTATTCTGCCTCAGCTGTTGACAGTGTCGCACAGTTCTGCTTCTTGTTGTGCCAAGCAATCAGATTATTTCCCATAAAGAAGCATTTGCAAGATGTGCTTTTCCTATCATCCAAGCTCCCTACCCAATCTACATCACAAAATACTGCCAAGTTAGAGTTAGTGTCCTTATTATAGTATATGCCAAAATCCAATGTGCCTTTTACATATTTAAGAATACGTTTCACTGCAACCAGATGTGATTCTCTTGGACTTGCTTGATATCTAGCACAAACCCCCACATTGTAACACAAATCGGGGCGACTAGCCGTTAGGTACAGGAGGCTTCCAATCATTGCACGATACAGTTTCTTGTTAACTTTGGTTCCCTTTTCATCTCTAGACAGTTTAGTAGTTGTGCTCATGGGTGTCTTAGACTCCTTGGTTGTCTGCATTTCAAATCTCTTGATGAGATTCCTAGCATATGCGGCTTGAGAGACAAAAATTCCTTCTTCTAATTGTCTGACTTGTAGCCCGAGGAAGTAAGCCAGTTCTCCAACTAAACTCATTTCAAATTCCTTGGTCATAGTTGTGACAAATTTATCAACCAAACTTTGATCAGTTCCTCCGAAAATTATATCATCAACATATACTTGAACTACCAGGAAGTCCATTCGAGATGATAGAATGAACAAAGTTTTTTCCACACTTCCTCTCATGAACCCTGACACAAGTAGAAACTGTGCCAATCTTTCATACCACACTCGAGGAGCTTGCTTTAAACCATACAAGGCTTTCTTTAGATAATATACGTGCTCTGGGTGAGCAGGATCTTCAAAACCTTTCGGTCGTGCTACATACACTTCTTCTTCCAACAGACAATTCAAGAATGCACTCTTCACATCCATCTGATGTAGTTTGAAATTTAGATCACACGCTATTCCAAAAAGCAAGCGGATAAAATCTAGGCGTGCTATCGGGGCAAATGTTTCATCAAAGTCCACCCCTTCAACTTGAGTGTATCATTGAGCAACAAGCCTTGCTTTGTTTCTTACTGCATTCCCATTCTCATCCATTTTATTCTTGAAAATCCATTTGGTCCCAATCAAATTCACCTCTTTTGGTTTCGGAACAAGGTTCCATACTTTAAGTCGAGTGAACTGTTCTAGCTCTTCATAACAAGCACTTGTCCAAAACTCGTCCTCCAGTGCCTCTTGGATAGACTTTGGTTCAATGAGTGACACAAAACATCCAAATTCAACAACTTCAGCCAACATCACCATCTCTTTGAAGTTTATTTGACGTTTACGGGTCAATCTTTCATCATGTAGATTTCCAATAACATCATCAGCTGAGTGATTTTTATGGACTTGAACACCAAACGCATCAACTTCATCCCTTACTTCAGTCTTGATGTCACTGATTATCTCTGCATCCGATTTCACCAGGTTGTGTCTGTGTAGATACACAGACTTCCCGAAGCTCGAGACTATTGTTGTCATCAAACACAATGTTAACTGACTCAATGACCATTCGCGTCCTCTGGTTGTATGCTCGGAAGGCCATACTATTTGTAGCATACCCAAGAAATATACTCTCATCACTTCTAGAATCAAATTTACCAAGGTTGTCTTTGTCATTCAGAATGTAGCAGACACATCCGAACACATGAAAGTAACTCAGGTTAGGTGTCTTCCCTTTCCAGATTTCATAAGGAGTCAGATTTGTTCCAGGCTTGGCGTACACACGATTTTTGATGTAGCATGCTGTGTTTACAGCCTCAGCCCAAAACCTGTGTGACACATAGTTACTCTGCATCATAGCTCTAGCCATTTCTTGGAGAGTACGATTCTTTCTTTCTACCACTCCATTCTGCTGAGGTGTTCTTGGAGCTGAATACTAATGTCTGATCCCTTGATTATTACAGAAATTCTCAAAGGCCTCATTTAGGAATTCTCCACCACGATCGCTCCTAATTTGCACAATGTTGCCTTTCTCTGTTTTGAGTTGTAGAGCAAGAATCTTGAAACTGTCTGCAGCCTCACTCTTTTCTCGCAGGAATCGTACCCAGGTGTACCTGGAAAAATCATCGACAAGAACAAAAACGTACCTTTTACCAAAGATGCTCTCAGTTTGTATTGGTCCCATGAGATCCATATGGATGAGATCCAAGACTCGTTTGGTAGTTATTTTGGGCACTTTCTTGTGATGAACCTTGACTTGCTTACCCTTATTATAGGCATTGCATACAATCTCCGTTGATGTTTCTAGCTTCGGAGTTCCTCTTACCAGTTCTGCATTCACGATCCGACTTAAAGTTCTTACGTTCATGTGTCCCAACTTCTTATGCCACAAGTCCAACTTGGATGACACATCTGAGAGGCATTTTGTGGATGGTCGCTACATATAGCAATTATTTCTCGATCGAATTCTTGATAGAATTACATTGCCTTTTGCATTAATTGCTTCACACTCAGTCTTGGTGAATATAACTTTCAATCCTTCATCACACAGTTGGCTTATGCTGATTAGATTAGCCTTGAGTTCTTCTACCAAATACACATTTACCAATTACGGTTGATCTGGTTTATTAAGCTTGCCAACTCCTTGAATTTTCCCTTGACCACCATCACCAAAAGTTAGCTTTCCTCCCTTTAACTCAGTATGAATGGTTAAAGAATGCACATCTCCAGTCATGTGTCTCGAGCACCCACTGTCAAAGTACCATTTTTCGACATCCTCGGTATTCGTGGAGGTGTAAGAAATATTGTTTGACACAATTTCGTCATCTTCCTTGAAGTAAGTGTCTTGGTTACACGTTTTGTCAGAATCAAATCCATCTGTTTGACAGAGTTGTGCAAAGTGGCATGTGAGATTCACTCCATCTTCTTGTCTTTCAGTTTCAATAACCTTTGTCAGCATAACTCTTCGTTCTGGTAAAGCATACAGAACACTTTTAGGAATCCAGACCATTCCTACCGTGGACGGTTCCATGTGACATTTTCCGGTGCGCCAAGCATGGGCAATCCTTTTCTTTCGAAGGAAACAATGCCTCACCCGGTGATTGTGTCTTCCGCAAAACAGACATCCAGAGTTTCTCCTTTGAGTTAGAGTTTTCCTCGCTGTTAGAAAGGGTCGAAAATCAGAACCTTGTGTGACATGCTGTTTTACCAGAGCCTTTTGGTTTGCATTGGTATTAAGACTTTGAGCTAGCTTGTTAACTTCAAAGTGTGTGGTGACGCTACTTTTCACAAAGTTACCGAATACAAGATCATTTTCTGACACTTCACCGCCTTCCCCTTTGTAACTTGTGTAACTCAGTCCCCAGTTAACTTTAGGCAGTTGACCCATTGATAGAATGTGCTCCAGATTTTCAGTGCCTGAGTTGAGCATACGAATTCTTTTCCTGTTTTCGAGAAGTGTATGTTCCAGATTTTTTGTCTTCTCCTTTTCTTAATCCAAGATGTTCTGCATGCGATCCAACCGTGTTTCCAGAGTCTTGATGTGTTTCTTCGATTCTTCTGTGTGTAACACAATTCCTTTTTCCTTTTCTTGGTGGATTTGTGTATTTGCTTCTTTTTGTGATGGCATGCTTTCTAATTTCAGAATGTCCACTTGAGCTTTCAACATAGCTTTATCCTTTTCCAGCTGGAGATTGTCATGACTAAGCTTCACCCAATTGTCATACAATTTTCAATATTTGAGCTTCAAATCAATCTCTAGATCACTTTCACTTTCAGAGTCCGATTTTTCTTCTTCCTTGGATTTAGCAGTGAAAGCTACAAAGTTCAACATTTCAGCATCATCATCATCTTTAGATTCTGAGTCACTAAAATAGATAAATGATATATCCCTCCGTTTGGTTAAGTTAGGACACTCGGTTTTCAAATGTCCAAACCCTTTACACTCAGAACATTTTATCTCTTTGCGCTTTGTCAAAGGACGTTCCATCTTCATGTGACCATAACCTTCACACTCAAAGCAATATATGTCAGCTCTCTTCCTTCTTGTGTCATGTTCTCCTCGTGAGTTTCTGTATCCCGGACTATCCGCTTCAAACCGTTCTTCTCAAAACTTTCCAGAGCGAGTCTGCATCTTGTTGGTACCCTTTTCAACACGTTTCAGCATCTTACCGAAATTATTAGCCAACATGCTCATATTGTCTTCAAGTCTTTGAAATCGATCATCTTTTTCTTCAGCAGAGAGAGCTACACCTCTGATTGTGTTATTAAGATTAGTTGCAGCTTCCATTTCTTCCGCCTTGAGCATACCAACAAGTTTCTCAAACTTTAATTCATCAGTATTGTCTGTCATCTTCAGATGTGCTTTATGGGCTGCGAATTTTGGTGGCAAACATCTCAAAAGCTTCTTAACAAGTTTCTTCTCCTTGTATTTCTTGCCTAACACAAAAGCTTCATGTGCCATAGCACTTAATTTTGAGCTGAAATTTTTAATAGACTCATCGTTTTCCATTTTGAGGTTTTCAAAATGAGTTGTCAAGTGGTCTAGACGAGTACGTTTTACACTCAGATCTCCTTCGAATGAGTTAAGCAATATATCCCAAGCCTCCTTGGCAGATTCGCTCCCTTGAATTAACTTGAATTGTTCTAGATCAACAGCACCAAATATGGCAGTCATAGATTTAGAATTAAACTTAGATGCGATTTTTTCCGCCTCTGTCCATTTGTCCTTCAATTTAGGAATCTTTTTGCCATCACCAGTCATGACATGGGATTCTTCCCATCCTTCCTCTGCCGAGGTCGAGGCATCCTCATCAGCTGATCTTATCAAGTGCATCATCTTGACCTTCCATTGACCATAGTTGTTCTCATCCAGAACTATGGGTTTCTGAACTGCAATAAGCTCCTTACCAGTGTCCATTTTTTTCTTCCCAAGATCTCAACATGTATGTTGGTTGGAGGCTCTGATACCAATTGAAAAGACACTAATATGCACGAACTCAAATTCAAACTCTCTTTAAAGATCACTTAAACAAAATCCTTACAAAGATCTTTGTTTAATCAGATTTATATGACTTGCTTCAACTCAAGAAATCACCACTGACCAATACCTTAAGACTATCCAACATAACTACCAGTGCAACAACAGTTGCGTGTTTAACCCAGAAATCAAAAAGCTCACACACTGTTCTTCTTTTTGCTCTAATGCTCTTGACCTTAGCTCCTTAATCTCTGACCTTGAATATTGCCGCTAAGTCAACTTATATACTCCTTCTTAGATTCGCCCTAGTATCTTCCACGAGATCTTCCTTGATATTCCTTTTTTGTTTCCATATTCCTCGTCATGCCTTTGCCACGTCACCAATAGATGTTCTCACCAACTCTCCTGTGTAACGCAGTTCACCCTTGTTGCATGTTAGATCGTATCTCACACGGTGCAGTTGAGAAGTAGAACATCTCGATAGACGATTTTTCAAAATTCACAATTTGTGTTTATGTATCTCAACATTCATGCTTTGTTACTGAACTTTACACTTGATAATCTGATTTTTTTCAAGGGATTTACGTACTATAAAGAATAAAAACTTGAGATTTTTAAAAGTAGACGAGCGATGAAACCTTTACAACAACTAGCAATATGTAAAATAAGAAAACAATATGAAATTGTTAACATTACAAGAACAAACCAGACTCACTTTCTCAAGGATTTGCATGGTACGTTGAAGAGCTACTTGATGCACATTGTGCTATCACGATTTGAACAAACCCAAGATGAGAGACTTCACCATTGGAGGAGATCCACACTAACAGACTCTGAGATTTTGAAAAATATTGTTACCGTTCGTCAATTTATAAATTGGGACAACTCAAAAGAGATTATCGTAGATTTTGGGGGTTAAGGTACGTAAAATATGGAGATTTTTGCTGTTTAAAAGAGAGAGAGTTTAATTGAATAGGGTTCTAAAGAAGGATATTTGCGATTTTTAATGATTTCTTGATTGGGAAATTGTGATTTTGGGTGTAATAGAGTTTAGGATTTGAGAAAGTTGGGTCTAGGATTTTCACAATGTTTTCACAATTTTTTATGTGCAAGTGATTTTTACTTTTTTCTTGTTGAGTTTTGATCGTATGATTGCTTTGATTTGACCTTTACTATGTTCTTGATTGTATCTTTCTAAGCTATGAACACATGAGATTTTAACGAGCTCCCAGAAAATTTCGGGTACATCTCGAGAGAGACTCTAGCTCTCAATCCACTATTTCTCTCGGTGATTACAAAGAGAGTGATGGTTACAAGAAGGATCCTCAAGAAGCAAAAGAAAAACAGGTTTTAGCACAAGAAATAAGAAGAACACTTAGAGAAGATGATGAAGATGATCACCACCTCTCTCTCTCTGTTCACACCATCCTTTTATAGATTCATCTTTATGCTCTTAGTCTATTTCTCCTCTTAACCGATTCTGTTATTTGGTTGTTACAACAACCAAAACAAACTAATGGACTTGTTAAGCCCATATGCTTCTCTCATTTTCTTATCTGTAATGTGACCAGCCCACTAAGGCCCATTACAAAAGCTGAGTGAGGCCAAGCCCACACAATCTCCACCTTTGGCTCTCTCAGCTTTTCTTTCCTTTAGCCCTAATTTCTCTCTGTTGATAGCTAAAGAGAAAATGGCGATGGCGACTCTGATCTCTTCTGCATGTTCCAAAAACCCTTCAGATCTCTTACAGAAGCTCAAAACCAACTCATCCCATGAATCCAGGTACTACTCTCACTCTTTCTCTTGATAGATTTAGAGTAGAAACTTCACTTGTCACCGAGAAATCTTTCTGCGAAGATTTTGACTTTTCCTCTTTATACCCATTTATGTTGTTTCTTCTACACTCTGATATCTGAAACTTTTGTCAGTTTATCATATTTGTATCACCTCTCACTTAGATGAACCCTGGAGGAGAAACAAAACCCAACACATCATAAGAACGTTAACCTCTCTAGCCTAAGCTCAACTTGGAACTCGTCAATCCAAAGACTTCAGGTTGCTAGCTTATCAGGTAACACCTTCAACTTCACCAGATTTCTTTATGAATTTATGTCTGCAAGTACTAACAACAAGTGTTCTTCTTTAATTGTGAGGTTAAACACGTGCTTGCCTTATGTTACCTGAGGCCATTCCTCCCTCTTCATTCAATATTCAACAGTTCATAGCATAGCTGGAACTTATTCCCAGGTACGGTTTTAGTTAGGAAGTCTGCAAGATTCCTCTTAGTATGAATCTTGTAGAAAACTACATCACCCTTAGATACTAAGTCTCTGATGAAATGAAACTTAGTATCTATGTGTTTAGTTCTCTCATGATGAACTGAGTTTTTAGCTAATGCAATAGCACTCTGTGAATCACAGTGTAGCTTAACACTTTCTTGCTCAAAATCCAAATCTGAACAAAACACTTTTAGCCAAATGGCCTCCTAGGCTGCTTCTCCAAGTGCCATATACTCTGCTTCTGTAGTTGAAAGAGAAACTACAGGTTGCAAACAAGACTTCCATAAAAATGTATTTCCACCAACTTTAAACACAAAACCTGTAACTGATATACTTCTATCCAAATTTGTAGCATAGTCTGAATCTGAGAAACCTTCAATATTAAACATTGAATTCTTCTTGAATACTAAATTCTGATTAAATGCACCTTTAATGTACTTTAAAACCCACTTCACAGCCAACCAATGCTCTTTGCTTGGGTTAGACATGAACCTATTCACCAAACCAACTGCAAACCCTAAGTCTGGTCTTGAACCAACCATTCAATACATCAATGACCCCACTGCACTGGAATAAGGTATATCCCTCATGTGTATGGCTTCCTCAACTTGTTCTTCACTGGACAAGCTTCTTAGTTTGAACTGAGATTTAGGAGTAGTCGCTGCCTTTGCTTCAAACATACCAAAAGTCTTTAGTACTTTGTCAAGATACTTTCCCTGTGAAAGTATTAGAGTTCCTTTCTTCCTGTCTTTGATAATGTCCATACCTAGGATTCTTGAAGCCTTACCCAAGTCCTTCATTTCAAACTCCTTACTCAGGTTGTCTTTTACTTCCTTAATCACCTTTAGGTTTCCAGATGCTATAAGCATGTCATCCACATATAGCAACAAGTAGATTTCTCTGTCTATCTGTATCGCTCTCATATAGACACATGGATCTCGCGAGTTCTTCTTGAACCCAATACTCTTGATAAACCCATCAAACCGTAGATTCCATTGTCTAGGTGCCTGTTTTAAACCATATAGAGATTTCCTCAGAAGACAAACCTTGTTTTCATTCCCTTTCTTGATGAAACCTTCAGGTTGTTCCATAAGGATCCTTTCTTCCAAATTTCCATGAAGAAAGGCAGTCTTCACATCTAGTTATTCCAGCTCATAGTCTTTGTTAACCACAATAGAAAACATTATCCTTATAGATACATGTTTGACTACTGGAGAGAATATCTCATTGTAGTCAATACCTTCCTTCTGTGAGAAACCTTTAGCCACTAGCCTTGCCTTGTATTTCATGTCTTCTACTCCTGATATCCCTAGTTTGATCTTAAAAATCCATTTACAGCCTACAAGTTTCTGCTTGTCTGTTCTGTCAATGAGATCCCAGGTGTAATTCTTTTCCAAAGAAACAATCTCATCTCCAGCTGCATTTCACCATTTCTTTTTTATCTTTACTTCTCATGGCTTCTGCGTAGGATTTACGTTCCTCTATTTCTAAATCATCTGCTATAGATAGAGCATATTCATTGAGGGAGCTTGCCCCTGAAGTAATCTCACCAACCTCTCCAACTTCAGAACTTAATTCTTGATCTGATTCTTCAGAACTACTTTCAGATGATGAAGCTCCACCTTGACCAGAGGATTCTCCCAACTGTGATGGACCCTTAACTAGTTCAGAACTGGAAGAAACCTTCTTCTTTCCCTTCCTCCTGGCCTCTGTAGATTCTGAAAGAAACTCATTGTTCTCATTAGATGACTTGGTGTCTTTGTAGACCAAGTCTTCATGAAAAACAACATTCCTAGATGTTACATATCTACCTTCCTTAGGAATCCAAAATCTGTACCCTTTTGTCCCAAAAGGATATCCTAGAAAAATACCTTTTACTGCTCTAGGACTTGTCTTGTCTTGTACTACATGAACATAGGCAATACATCCAAACCTCCCGAGTGATGTTAAGTCTGGTTTTGATCCTGACCAGACTTCCTCTGGTACATTAAAATCCAATGTTGAATTTAGAGTTCTGTTTATCAAGTATACAGCTGTAGAAGTAATTTCTGCCCAGAACTCCTTTCCCAAACCTTTTTCAACCAACATACATCTAACTTGTCGAGAATAGTCCTTTTCATCCTCTCAGCTACCCCATTATGCTGAGGGGTATAAGTGCAAGTCCTATGTCTTTTAATCCCTAACTCACAAGTTATCAAACTGAGAGTTACAAAACTCAAGCCCATTGTCTGTCCTTAGGCATTTCACTTTCTTTCATGTTTGTGTCTCCACAGACTCTTTCCATTCTTTGAAACCCTGAAATTCTTCATCTTTTGATTTCAAAAAATAAACTCAAACCTTCTTTGAGTAGTCATCAATAAAGCTCACAAAATACCTACATCCACCAAGACTCTTTGTGATTGAAGGAGATCCCCAGAGGTCTGAATGAATATAATCCAAAATTCCTTTAGTAGTATGCTTTACCGTAGGAAAAACTTGTTTATGAGATTTACCAAGAACACAATTCTCACAAAATTCTAGCTCTCCAATGTCTGTCTCTTTGAGATAGCCATTCTTCACCATGAGTTGCATATTCTTTGAACTCATGTGACCCAGCCTAGAGTGCCATAGCATTGTCTTATTTCTGGTTATTGCAGCATTAACTTCCCCTGTATCAACTGTTCCCAGAAGATAGTACAAACCATTTCTGTATTTCCCAGAGATCACTTTATGGCCATCTTTATAGAATGTCACTAAGAAGTCTCCACCTTCATATATGCACCATGACTTTTCCAATATACCATAGGATATAAGATTTTTGCACATGTGAGGCATATACCTAACCTCTTTCATAATAACTATTGATCCATCAGGATTAGTGATTCTTATCTTCCCAATACCATGTACATCACTGTGAGTGTTGTTTGCCATGAGCACATTCCCACCTCCACATTCTTCAAATTCATATAGTAGCTCCTTGTCATGAGTAATATGAAATGTACATCCTGAGTCAAGCACCCACTTATCCTTAGTGTTCTGAGTGCTCACAGTTAGAACCATAGGCTCTTTCAATTCCGCAACAGTCTTTGCTGAATGTAAGCCTTTCTGATTCTTTTCAGGACAATCTTTCTTCCAGTGTCCATTCTTTCCATAGATAAAGTATTCACTCTTGTTTGCTTTATTGAACTTTGGTTTTGACTTAGACTTTCCTCTGCTCTTAGATCTCCCTGATTGTACGCCATTCTTGTTACCTCCTTTGTCTTGTCTCTTCTCAGATCTGCCACGAGACTCAACATATAGACCCTCTGACATTGTCTTTCTCTTGCCCAAAATTCCATTTTGCCTCAGTTCTGCTTCTTTAGAATAGGCTGCAGTGATAACTTCACTAACAGTCAAAGTTTCCTTACCACTTCCATATTGTAAAGTATGAACCAAAGGCTCATACAACGTGGGAAGTCCAGAGAGAAGCTATATTGCCTGATCTTCATCAGAGACAATAACTTTGATACTGGCTAGGTCATCTATCAACTTGAGAAAAACATCTACATTTTCTTCTATAGACTTGTCTTCCTCCATTTTGTAACAAGAAAACTTTTTCTTCAGGTAGATCCTATTAGGTAGTGACTTAGTCTGACAGTCTTTTTCTAGAGCTTTCCTTATATCAAGAGCAATCTTCTCATGCATTATCTTCCTTAGGATGGTATCACTAACGCATGTGCTGAACAAACTTCTTACCCTGAGATCCTTATCAGCTTTCCTTGGATCAGCTTTGACTGGATCCTGTTTAACCTGTTTCCTAGTTTCTGTTTCAGAACTCTCATTTTCTTGAAGAACTGACAACAAACCTTGAATCTCTAACTGAGTCAACAACTTAAACTTCCACAAACCAAAATATCTTTTTCCATCAAACTTCTTCATCTCGAATCTTTCTGGTGTTAGATCCATTGTTAACTGTTTCTTGTTCTTAAGTGCAGATTACAAACAAGAACCAAAGCAGACTCTTCTTAACAAACTTCACAAAACCAGTTCAAGAGAGAAGACACATGTTGATGGAGAAACTATCGGATCTCAAGGATTCTCTAGATGCAGATCTATGTTCTAGATATCTTCCTAGACTAATGTAACCTCTTCGTAACTCAAGATAAGTCTCAGATCCCTTACTGTTGCAATCAAATTACCTGGATCATGAGCTCTGATACCACTTGTTGAGTTTTGATCGTACGATTGCTTTAATTTGATCTTTACTATGTTCTTGATTGTATCTTTCTAAGCTATAAACACAGGAGATCCTAACAAGTTCCCATAAACTTTCTGGTACATCTCGCGAGAGACTCTAGTTCTCAATCCACTATTTCTCTCGGTGATTACAAAAAGAGTGATGGTTACAAGAAGGATCCTCAAGAAGCAAAAGAAAAACAGGTTTTAGCACAAGAAATAAGAAGAACACTTAGAGAAGATGATGAAGATGATCGCCACCTCTCTCTCTCCATCACACCATCCTTTTATATATTCATCCTTATGCTCTTAGTCTCTTTCTCCTCGTAACCGAATCTGTTATTTGGTTGTTACAACAACCAAAACAAACTAATGGACTTGTTAAGCCCATATGCTTCTCTCATCTTCTTATTTGTAATGTGGCCAGCCCACTAAAGCCCATTACAAAAGCTGAGTGAAGTCAAACCCACACTTTTCTTTATTCAAAGTTGAATGGTAAGTAATTTTTTTATTTCAATTTAAAAAGATAGTAATACAAAAAAATGTTTTTGGTCTTTTACATCCAAATTCAACTATATCATGTGATATGTTATTCTAGTAATTTCATAAAAAAAATTGTGTTATTCTAGGAAATGTTTTCATTAATAATAATTTTTGTTAATGAAAAATGTACAAATTGAGTAATTTTTTTTTTCCCCAAATCTATTTGTATTAGTGACTGTCACCAAATAGCAGTATTGTTATACATTGAGGGACTAAAGAAAATGATTCAAATGATGACATACTCGGGAAATGTAATTTCGATAAGTAGTCTGCGACTTTGTTTGCATCATGCTTCATCCAAACAACGTCTGTCTGGATAGCCATCCTCGAATATCGCATATTAAATTATGATGTGTGAGGCTACAATCTTCCCCATTGACCAAATTTATGACTGTTTTACTATCTCCTTTGAAGATGACTTTGCGATAGCCTTTTATCCACATTTGTTGAATCGAGATTACTAACGCATGTAATTCTGCTTCAACAAAATCACCACATATATCCAACGACATGTCCTGATTCCAAATAAATCCCATTAGCATATCGAGTTATCCATCCTGCCTGCGAATGGTGAGGTCCACAGAAGCTAGCATCAAAATTGCATTTGATAGCACCTATTAGAGGCCGTCTCCACACTGAGGAGCCTCGGCGGTCTGCCAACGATGCATTCCTATTGTTCATAATAGTTGAGCTCTCTTCAGCATCTTGGAGGATATGCCTTAGATCATCAATCCACTGACTTTGTTTTTTCTGGTATACTAAAAGGCTTCGACTCTTCCATAGTTTCCACATCGCCCATAGTGGAGCCTGGCGGTTGAGGGGTGAGAGTAGTGGGTTAGTACTGTTGCGATGATGGTCGCCACTTTATCTTCAAACGAAGCATTAATGTTTAGGATGGTAGGATCAATAACATTTAGACCCCTCCAAACTCCTTTCGCATAGGCACATGTGAAGAATAAATGTTGTAAGCTTTCTTCCTCTTGGTAACATCTTTTACAAATGATGTTTGTGGTAATACGCCGCTGCCTCAGAATCGTCCCTACCGGTAAAGCCGATGACAATGCCCTCCACAAAAAATGTTTGAGTTTCGGGGTGGTGTTAATTTTCCACAGTGAATCCTTGAGTATAGAGTTTCCGGGGATAGGTGGCGTGACTCTGTTATCTATAAGTTCAGCTAATCGGAAGGTCGTTTTAACTGTGTAATGGCCTTGCAGAGTGTAGGCCCATCCCACAAAATCTCTCTCTAAAAATCGGCTTAGTCTTAGGCGCTCAATAATGTCCACATCCTCCGGTTGAAAATTTGCTACAAGTATATCATGATTCCAGGAGTTCGTGGAGGAGGAGAGTAAATCAGCGACCATAGTGGCGTTGGTGAGAGGTCCATGTATTCGCCGAGGAGGTTGTGGTGTTAAATCAGGGATCCAATTATCCGTCCATATTTTTGTGTTTTGCCCATTGCCAATAATTACTCGCATACGTCGTTGAAGGTTCCGACCTTCAAGTAACGATCTCCATATAAATGACGATTTCTTCCCAAGTCTGGCCTCCATGATGATGCCGCCAGGGTAGTATCTACCTTGAATAACTCGCGTGGCAAGTGTGTTCGGGTGATGAAGTAACCTCCAAAATTGCTTCCCAAGCATAGCCTTATTAAAGTGTTCAATGTTCCTGAACCCTAAGCCTCCGTCCCTTTTAGATGTACTTAGCCGGTTCCAAGCAAACCAATGCATACGCTGGTTGTCATTTCTTTTACTCCACCAGTACGCTGTTAAAGCTGATTCAATATCTTCACAAATTCCTTTTGGAAGTTTGAAACAATTCATTGTATAAATCGGTAACGCAAGAGCTACTATTTTACCTATTATCTCTTTTATCGCTTCTGAAAGATATTTATTTGTCCAATTGTTTGTTCTCTTTTGCACTTTTTCTATGATGAATTTAAAGATGTCTTTCTTTTTGCATCCCACCTGTTCCGGTAGTCCAAGATACTTCCCATTTTCACCCTCATTGTGGATATGAAGGATATTTTGTAGCTGCGTTTTGACTTTGTCTGAAACTCTAGATCTGAAAGTGATGGCGGACTTATTGAGGTTGACTGCCTGACAAGATACCCTTTCATACTTACGTAAAGTGTCCATAATAGCTTTGCAGGACCATGGGTGGGCATGAAAAAAGAACAAAGCATCATCCGCAAACATTAGGTTATCTAAAGTCAGGCCTGAAGCACTCAACTTTATGCCTTTGATTCGGTTTTTTGGTAGCCATTGATGGGAGCATATGATTTAGAACCTCAACCCAAAGGATGAAAAGATGAGGGGATAGTGGATCCCCTTGTCAAAACTCACGTCCTAGAATGATCTCACCCCTTGGATTATCGTTTATCAGTACCGAAAAGGAAATTGATTCGACACATACCATGATCCAGTTGATCTAAGTAGCTGAAAAACCCATAACCATCATTTTGCGACGCAAGAATACCAACTCCAGCCTATCATACGCTTTAGTGATGTCTGTCTTTAAGGCCATATAGGATTTAGCCCAAGGTTTCTTGGACTTCATGGGCAATTATGACATTTTCTAGAATGTTTCTTTCTTGTATGAATGCCACTTGATTCGGTGATATAAGATTTGGAAGATGTTCTTTGAGTCTAGCTACCAAAATCTTAGCTATAATTTTATAGCTAACATTGCATAGGGAAATAGGTCGGAAATCCGAGATCCTCATTAGGAGGTCTGTTTTCGGTATCAAACAGATATTTGTATGGTTACGATGATCCAACATTATTCCAGAATGGAAAAAAATTAGTTACCTCTGCTATAATGTCAGTCTTGATGTCTGGCCAACACTGTTGAAAGAAGGCCGCAGTAAATCCATTCAGTCCAGGAGCCTTGGTTGCTTCGATACCAAATATTGCAGCTCGTATTTCATCTTCCGTAACCATTTGGATAAGTTTCTCATTTACTTGCTCCGGTACACGTTGGTCAAACCCATCAAACACGCTATTAAGAATGTTATCATCATGTCCGTCACTAGTAAATAGTGATTTGAAATGGTTTTTTGCCGCCTGGCCAATTTCGTCATCGCCCCGGTATACGTTACCAAGTTCATCTTCCGTCGCAAGAATCTTATTCTTGGCGTTGCGTGTTTTGGTCTTAGCGTAAAAAAACTTGGTATTTCTATTGCTTAGGGTGAGCCATTGGTTCCTACTCTTCATTTTCCAGTAATGTTCTTCATCTTTATAGGCTTGATTTAAGTCGTTTCGGATGGCATTCCAGGTTGAAGTCGAGTAACTTGGGTCAGAAAAGGCTTCATTTAAATGTTTCTTCAGTTGTATGATTCTTTTACAAGCATTTGGTTTATGTTTCCGCTTCCAGGTCGAGATAGTTTTCTGAACTTCCGTAAGTTTCTCATCAGCCTTGGTGTTACACAAACCTTGGGTTCACCTAAGTTGTCGCTACTTCTTTCTTAAACTGCGCGCGCGTTAGAGATCAAGCTGTTATCATAGTAAAATTGTTGCTTCTTGACCATGGTTGGCCGAGTCAATGAGGTCACCACGGTACGATGGTCCGAACCTTCAAAAGGTAGGAATTCCAATAGGGCCGAAGGAAATAGCGAGAGCCATTCAGAGTTGCTCATAGCTTTGTCTAGGCAGCATCGTATGTCGTGATTGTGGCATTTTCCGGTCCAAGTAAATCGATCATCGATGCTCTTAAGATTATTGAAATCACATACTGCAATCATTCTTCGAAAATCCGTAAAAGTATATTATGCTCTCAGTGGTCCACCTTTCTTTTCGTCACTGCTTGCGATCTCATTAAAGTCACCAATAATAAGCCAAGGGCCACTTCTAGATGTTGAAATTCGTTCAAGTTTTTCCCATCAGTGGTGTCGGAGTTGTGTTTCAGGGTGCCCGTACACAAAAGACAAATCGAAGCGTATTCTATTGAAAGAAACAATACAATGAACGAGATTTGCGGAATTGAAATGAACAACAACATCAAAAGACTTTTTCCAAAACAAAGCTATACCGCCACTAAGGCCTTGAGGCGGGACCGTGAAGTAGTAATCATATCTGATATCCACGCAAAGGTCACGAATGTAATCATCCTTATGCTTTGTTTCGAGTAGGCATATTATATCCGGGAGATATTTCTTGTGTATCTCCTTGAGGCGTCGAACCGTTAAGTCAATGCCTAGTCCTTGGCAGTTCCAAACGGTCGTACTCATGGCGCCATTGGTGGTTCCGGGCCCACCGCACCTCTGTCGTCATCATCATCACGAGCTGTGCCACTGCTTTCGCCGAGCTCAAGCACCTTTTTCTTTCTCTGGCCCACTGAATCCTCATCCTCTTCCAGTTTACGTTTACGAGAATCAACAACATCATCAATGTCCATATCTCCATGACCACTAACTAATCGTGTGTTCTGTGCTCAAAGGACTCCCTGACTGGGAGTGAATGACAAGTGGCAACTCCAGTCTTGGCGGCTCTGGAGCCACTATCGCCAATGGAAGTACGTCTAGAGGTGGAGCCATCTTAGGAGGCAGAGCATAGTGGAAATCGTTCTACATCGGCATATTAACTCTTGGTGCAATTGGAGCAGGGTTCCCGTGTATAATATGAGCAGCAGCGAACCCATTCGGGTTGTGATTGTCTGCATCATCACTGTCTTTATTGTCTGGTGGCGGATGCCCGTTCGGCAAAAGGCACGCCCCGGAATCGTGCGTGAACATGCCACACGATACGCATACGCCGCGCAACCGTTCGTATGTCAAATGCAGCAATGTATTCACTCCAGGAAAGAACTGAAAATAACACTGAAAACGTAGTGGCTGGTGCACATCCCATTTGATTAGCACCCTCACGAACTCGACACGAACCGCGACAATGGGGTCATAATCGATCTGCAAGTGTTGACCGATGGCTCTACCAATCAAAGCTATTACCTCTCGATTCAGAAAATGGAGTGGTATCCCTTTGATTTGAACCCAAAATGGGATGAAATTGAGTTCAAGGACAATCAACAATGGGTACCATCTCTCCATCTATAACATTTGATCGGAGAAAGACCACGGGCTGCGGCGGAGCACGACGTTCATCAACTCCTCCGACGGGAAAACGAAATGGAATCTCCACCCGTTGAGGATACGACCGTAGACGATTCCGGCCAAACCCCAAAATCGAGGGAGATGCACAATAATCGTCCGAATATTTTTGTCGTCGCGGCATCAATGGTCGACCAACCACGACGAAACGGTTTTCTCCCGCCGCCTGGATCACTGCCTCCGGCGGCAAGACGACGGGTTCATCATCGATTCTGAGATCTAACTCATCAAATTGTTGCCGGAAGTTATTGGTCATGGTTATTTGTCGAAAGTTAAGATGGTTCAGGGAAAAGAAAAGGAAGAAATTTGGTTGAAGGTTATGGAGAAATGTGAGGGGATGTGTTTATAATTGGAAGTTTGAGGGATCCTCATTACTTCACGATGCGCTAAAGAGAATATCGTGACCTCAATCATCAATTGCGTCGAGGAGGAGAAGGAAACCGCCACGACCCAACGGTATAACATCTCTCAACTGCCTGTCGCGGCGAGTCTTATGTCTGATTTGAAAAAGAAACCGGAGAGGTTGATCAAAAAGTCTGAATTGCCTTCAAACGGCAGCGTTTCACTTTCTTTTTTACTTTTTAAGGAATATTTGAAAAGTAAAGTTTTTTTATATTATTTTATTCCTACACTATATTTTAGGGTTGCTGATTGATTTGAACAACACCACAACACCAGGCCACCAGCCGCCATCGAAAAGAAGATTGAGATAATTCGAACACCCTTAGAATCATATATCTCGACAACATACGAATCCACTCTTTTAAACTACAATGGAAAATTGGGTGGTGTAGATAACTACGCTAGCAAAAAGTATATGATATTGCGGATTCTTGAGGATGTTGAGAAACAAGAATGGTCGAGAATAACGTGTGACTTACCTTCTGAGAGGGGAGATTTACTTGATGTTTACGTAACGTCTAACGGAGTGATTCATACAGGTGAGCTTATGTTGGTTAATCCACGGTTGCAATTAGATAAGCCGTTTTTTGTTTGTTATAATGATTTTAACAAAGAGAGTATAAGAAAAATGGAGGTTGAAGGAATCGCTTTAGAAGTGTTTATGTCCAGCCTTGAGCATAAGCCAAGTAAGCCACCGATTAGGACTACCAACATTTTGTAAAATATTTTAGGGCCACCAAACAAAAATTTCATATGATAATAGCTATATATAGATAGGGTCACCAAACATCTTATATTAACGAAATGTTATTCAAAATATTTCGCATATCTTTAAATGCATATAAAATTAATATTTTTTTAAAATTTTAAATAATATATTTATAAAATAACTACTACTATATTTTTTTTAATTAGGGCCACCACTTTAATAAGACCGATCTGGTTTATGTGATCGGTAAGCGAGCCCGTGAGATGTTGAGTTTTCCAGGTTTCGTTGAGAATATTAAGCTCTTGTGAACTTGTGTTGTTTTATTTTGTTTCTTCCTTTAGCCATAAGCTCTTTTTTTTTAAGTCATACAATGAAGATTTCATTTAGACTATGAGCAACGTGTAATCTAGTAATAGGGAATAGTTTTTTTGTGTGTTTGGGGGTCAATTTTTAAAGTATGGAAAACTATTCTAGATTGTGGACCAAATGTCCTAAAGAGGACAGAGCAAAATACTAGAACATGACCAAGAGTACTTGGATTTGAATTCGAACCGATTTGTAAAATTTTTAAACGGACTCTACTAGATGGTATTTCGAGATATTGAGTATTACCCAAACACGAATAGAATCTATATAAGTATCAAAAAAATTTTGAAAGATCCGAAAAACTTTGTACTAGCCTGAATTAAAAATCCAAAAATCTGATAACCCGATCTAAATCTAAACCCAAAACCTAAGAACAAGAATTTTAAAAAAAATTTGGAAAAACCGGAGAAAAAATCTTGAAGAAACCCAAATCCGAATAGATTTTGCACATACTCAGATGTTATATATGTTACAAAACTCGATCTGAACCAAACCCGATTATATTCAAACCAAACCCAATAACAATTTTTGCAATACTTGAGTGGAGCTTAAATCTACGTCCTACAAAACTCAAAATCAGAGTCCAAACGGATATTCAAACGAGTAGAGCTTGGAAAGTAGGATCTTTTAGCTTTTTTTCCTTAAAATTGTTTAAAATTAAGTATAAACAGGTTTACAATTAATTATGAGGAAAAAGTTATTTTAAATTGATCATGATTCATGACCTCCTAGTTTTTCGCTTTAGGTTAGACACGGCCGTACATTATCACTTCGTCTCCACATCAACACAAGAGTGTGTTTCAAAACCCTTAAACCTCTTCCTCATCACCAGCTTCATCGATTGATCGCATCGCATCACAATATCACATCACATATATAACTCCGCCTTCTTCCTCTTTTCGAGTTTTTAAGCTTCTGGGTATTTGATCTTTCTCGTTTCGCAGATCTTACGGACTCGAGAATATCGTCAAATGTCTCTATCCCTTAAAATTTCTCACATTTCAAGTTTCTCCAACAATGGTTTCAATGGTGTCGAGTCGTGGAAGCAATGCAGAGCTGTTAAAAGTTTGCAACTTAGATCGATTTGTACTGAATCCAGACCGATCCGTTTCGATTCGGAGCTTTCTTCTCGGAATTTGAGAAACCGATGCGTGGGATCGGAGGTACTTACTGGAGAAATCTCCGGCAGATCGGTGCCGGAATGGGCATATGGCGGATCAAAAGATGAGGCTTTAAGGGATTTAGAGCCGGAACTTGATGGTGGCGGCGGCGGCGACGGCGGTGATGAGAATGGAAACAACGACGGAAACGGGAATAGTGGAAAGGGAGGAGGAGGAGGAAGCGGAGGCGATGACGGAGAAGATGAAGCAGATAAAGCTGAAGAGGAAGAGTTTGGTCCGATTCTGAAGTTTGAAGAAGTTATGAAAGAGACAGAACGTAGAGGGATTAAGCTACCGGAGGATATGATGGAGGCGGCGAGATCTGTCGGGATTCGGAAACTGTTCCTTCTTCGTTACCTCGATCTACAGGTTTGGTTTTTGGAACATGATAGAACAGAGTAATATTGTTCTGTGTATAATGATGATTCTTGTATGAGGGTCAGTGAAAAATTTTGCAGGGTTCTATTTGGCCACTTGGGTTTTTGATGAGAACTTGCTCGATGCTTCGAAACCGAATGCTTGCAGATCCTTCGTTTCTATTCAAAGTTGGGACTGAGGTTTGTCAATGGACTAGTTATTTAGGACTTGTATCAAGCATTTGACTAGTGGAGTCAATGTGAAGATTTTGTTTCGATGGATTAAATGCAGATAGCTATAGATTCGTGCTGTGCAACGTTTGCAGAAGTTCAGAAGAGAGGAGAAGATTTCTGGTCAGAATTTGAGTTGTACGCGGCTGATCTTTTGGTTGGTCTTGTGGTTGATGTCGCTTTGGTTGGACTTTTAGCTCCTTATGCACGTATCGGGAAGCCAGCCGTGGTGTCATCAACAGGTTTATTTAAGGACCTTAAACGTACTTGTGCAGCCCTTCCTAGCAGGTAATATACTAATGTGTAAACTCATCGCAGTATTGTTTATCGAGTTGGTTGAATATTCAAGGGGATGAGGTGTACTGATACCGTTTTTTTGTTTTTGCCTATGAAGTGTATTCGAAGCTGAAAGACCGGGCTGTAAATTCTCGGTTAACCAGCGCATTGCAACTTTCTTCTACAAGGTATGGACAATAAAATTTTCTTTTCTTTGTGATTCCTTTGTACCTTTTGGTTTGATTAATCAATGTGATTCTTCGATCAGGGCGTCTTGTATGGGTCGGTTGGATTCAGCTGCGGTCTCATAGGTCAAGGAATTGCGAATTTGATAATGACGGCAAAAAGGTATTCTTTCATAATCGAATTCATCTTGATGTCAATCATGAAATGACTTTTTTGAGTTTCTATGTCAATAGGAGTATAAAGAAATCAGAAGAAGACATCCCGGTTCCACCTTTACTCCAAAGTGCTGCTCTCTGGGGTAAGTTTCACTTAAGATGTCTAACTTTTTATATAACAAAACTCAGATGTTGAACGAAAACAGATAGCCTTGAACCGTGAATACTGTATTGTCTATCTTCGTTCGAATTCTTGCTTTGGACACATCTTGAGTTCTTGTGCAGACTATGTCTTGTGTTCTTGACCACAACTCTCTTCTATGTCTTTTATGTTCTTAACCAGGTGTTTTCCTCGGCATATCTTCCAACGCGCGTTACCAAATCATCAACGGGCTTGAACGCGTGGTGGAAGGTTCTACAGCAGCCAAACGCCTTCCTGTGGTGGCAATGGCTTTTACGGTTGGAGTCCGGTTTGCTAACAATGTATATGGTGGTATGCAGTTTGTCGATTGGGCTAAATTGTCCGGCGTCCAGTAAGTCATACCGGTTCGATCTTGTGACGAAACCGGTAAGCAAACTAGCCTAGAATAGTCTCATGAGATTCTAATCTGATGTTGGCTTTTATTGGTTTCTCTCATATCTTTAGTGATTAGGTTATTTACTAAGAGGTAGAGAAAGAATCCGGTTCATGATCTAAACCGGATTTTTCAAACCGTAATACTCGAACGGCACCGATACAATATTTTCCAATTTGGATTTGGATTTGGATTAGAGACTGTTCTCTTATTTATTTTCCTTAACATTATGCAATAATGACATTTTCCATATTACTATTAAATAGGAAATTAGCATCTTTTCCATTATTAAATTTCGTGTATAAAACAAATCGTTTAGGAACTTGAGATAATTTCTTCCTCAACTAAATGTCAAAAGCTTAAAACATTTTTTTTTGTAATCAAACACAATGACGAGGGTTTCGCAACTTACTCTTATTTTTCGTGACAAATTACAAACTTTAGATCAAAACTCCAACAAAACTTCTGATGTTGTCATGAAAAAACCGACCGATTCATCGTCGAGGAACAACAACGATAAATCGAGTAGCTTGTTTGCTTCATCATGGCCATCATTTCAAATGCCTCTTCATTACCCTAACTTCACAAAGGAAGAGTATGAGATTATGTCGGAGGAAGAACTCGATCGGCTTCTCAAACAATATGGTTTGCCTACAAATCTCGGTGACTTGGCCTGCAAGAAAGAATTTGCGATTGGTGCATTCTTGTGGGATAAGGGACTACATTCTTTTCCGGCTCAGCATGAAGAATCAGTGGTTGTGAACCCTAAGTCGTCCGTTGATTTATGTGACAGCTCTGTTATGGGATTGATGTCGGTTTTTAAATATATGGTTCACTATATACTTCGTGTTTAGCAAACAAAAACCCTAATTTTTGTTTGGTCCTCGATTTTATTATATGAATATCGATTATTCTGGTTTAGAGAAAGATTTAGTTTTTTTGGGGGTCAAATAAAGATTTAGTTATTATATCATTTTTTAGGTAGACTCTGGTTAGCTAGTAGTAACAAAAATTTAGTAGTACCAAAACTGAAATTCTTGAAACCTATGATTAAAAGTTTTCTATTCTGTAACAATCAAGTAGTGATAGTCTGGTGATAAGGGTTGATTTAAGGGAAGGTGTGAAACTCATCAATCCTGGGTTCGATTCCTGTCGTAGGTCTCATTTGAAAATTCGGAACCGGACTATTCGTCGGTACTGTTCCCTGGTGATTAGTTAGGCTCCGGCCCACACATCCACTGTCACTGAACCCGATTAGTTTAATTGTCTTAGGGGCTGAGTTCTTAAAGGTCAATCCAAATGATGTTGTTCCTCTTAAATATCTAAGACATTGCTTTAATGCTTTTCCATACGACTCTCTTGGACTTTGCATGTACCTGCTTAAGACCCCTACACAAAAAGATAAATCGGGTCCAGTATGCAACAAATATCTAAGACACCCAATGATTTTCCGATATCCTGTTGCATCAATCTCCATCTCATCCTCGGACTTAGACAACCGTAGTCCTAAGTCCATTGGCGTCTTGGCCGAGTTACACTCCTTCATACTTGCTTCTTCTAATATTCTTGTTGCATATCAATTCTGACTTAACATAATACCACCTCCATGCTGAGTCACTTCTATACCGAGATAATAGGTTAGTTTTCCAAGGTCACTCATCTCGAACCTTGTTGTCACCTGAGTTTTGAACTCATCAATAATCTTCAAGTTTGTGTCTATGACAAAGAGATCATCAACATAAACTGCAACCAAAAGAGTATCTCTATTTATCATCCTTCGGTACACCGAGGGTTCTTTTAAACACTTCGTGAACTTGAGTTCTTAAAGAATTTGTTTCAGTTTGTCATTCCATGCTCTCTGAGCTTGTTTTAAACCATACAAGGCTTTCTTAAGATTGTAAACTTTGTCTTCAGCTCCTTTTACAATGAAACCTTCTGGTTGAGCAACATAGACAATTTCTTTCAATTCTCCGTGCAGAAAAGCTGTCTTAACATCAAGATGATGTATTTCTCATCCACTAGAAACTGCGAGATTGATAAGTAACCTGATAGTTTCAATACGAGCCACTTGAGCAAAAACTTCATCAAAGTCCACTTCGTGTCGTTGTACATATCCTTTAGTAATGAGTCGAGCCTTGTATTTGTTGATACTTTCATCTGAATTCTTCTTTAGCCTGAATACCCACTTCAAGCCAATCGGTTTTATTCCTTGTGAAAGTTCAACAAGACTCCACGATTCCAACTTTGTAATCGAATGTATTTTTTCCTCACAGGCTCGAGTCCATTCCTTTGAATTCTTCGTCTCTTCAAAAGACAATGGCTCATCGTTCATGAGCATAAGCAGATGCAGACCTTCCTCTTCGGCTAATAAGACAAAATCATCGAGATATTTTGGCTTAACTCTCTGCCTCTGTGATCTCCTAACGACGATCTGTCGCGATCCTGGAGCTGCTTCAAGCTCTCCGACAGCATTTTCACGAGCATTAGATTCACTGGACTTAGCATCTTCTTCTTCGTTATTGGAAATTTCTTGCTTTTGCTCTTGCTCTGTTTCTTCATCGTTGTCAATGTTCTGGTTTTGTTCTGGTTCAAATAACTCTATTTCATTACCAATCTGCTCTGTTCCGAGAATGCCACGATTACCAAATGTGCTTAAAGTGATTCGGAATTGTCCAGCTCTTCCTTGTTCTGACATTGGTTGACTGCAATTCCACACTTTTGTTTCATCGAACACAACATCACGACACACAATTACCTTTCTAGCTCAAGGGTCAAGTAACCGATAGGCTTTTTAGCCTGGTTCAACACCTAAATCCACGAGTTTTCTTTTCCTATCATCAAGTTTCTTCAGATGTTGAGTGTCAGTTTTCACATAACTAACACATCCAAAAATCCGAATATGATGAATGCTCGGTTTCTTGCCGTGAAATAGCTCATATGGTGTTTTATCCTTAAGAGAGTGTGTGTAGCTATTCGATTCAATAAATACATGGAGTGCCTCACTGCTTCTCCCCACAAGAAATTTGGTACTAACATGTGTTTCAAGATACTCATAGTCATCTCTATTAAGATCCTGTTTCACCTTTCAACGACACCGTTTTGTTGCGGTGTGTACGGAGCGGTTAAGTGTCTTTTAATTCCTGAAATGTCACAAAAATTGTTGAACTCTTGTGAAGTGAACTCACCTCTCCTGTCCGTTCTAAATGTCTGTATACTTAAACCGGCTTCCTTCTCAACCAAGTTCTTGAAGCTTTTAAACTTGTTAAAAGCTTCACTCTTCTCTTTTAGCAAAATAGTCCACATGTATCTTGAATGTCATCGATTAGAACAAAGACATAGTTGCTGCCAGCTGCCGTGTTTGGTGTTATTGGTCCACAAAGATCTCTCTGAATAAGCTCAAGTATCTTACTAGCACGATATTTGTTGCTTGAGGAAAGGATTGCTTTGCTTGTTTACCAAGCAAACAAGAGCTGCAGATTTCTTTTCACCATCAAGGCTCGGCATTCCGATGACAAGTTCTTTTTGTGCCATAGCTTTTAGTGTGTCCAAGTTCACGTGCCCCATCCTCTCGTGCCATAACTTGGAAGAGCTTTCCGCGACGGCTACAAGAAGACACTTTGTGCTCTTCAGCTTAATGTGTACCTTGTATAACCTATTTCTCGATCTGATAGCACGAGCTATTAGTTTTCCTTCTCAATCATGCATTGTTAAAAGCTCATCTTTATCCTTACATCGCATCTTACCTCTGTAGCTTGTCCAAAACTTATTATGTTGCTCTTTAAGTCCGAAATGTAATAAACATCACTCATTTTTCGTGGCTCACCATTCCTATCAAGAAACTCTATCACACATTTTCCTTCAATGTTAACACGAGAATTATCTCCAAAACAGACCTTCCCTTTCACGGTTTCATCATGCTTGAAAAATATCTTCGGTCTTCACTCATGTGGTTACTTGCTCCATTATCAAGGTACCAAATTTCTCTTCCTACGGCATCTGTCTCATACCGCTTTGGAACAACCTTTTCTTCGTTTAAATATACCACTTCATGCATCAAGAGTTCATCGGCTTCTTGTGTGTCTGAGGTATCAACTTCTTGTACTTCTTGTAGCTTCAACAATCTATCTGGACATGTTGAAGCAAAATGTCCTATTTTATCGCAGCGAAAGCATGTGATTTTAGATGCATCTCTTTGATCGTTCCATTGGTCATTCCATTGTCCATTCCATCGACCTCGACCTCGTCCTCTGTTGTTAAATCGACCACCTCCTTGGCCTCTGCCATAGTTATTGTCAAAACCTTGTGGGTTTTTTTGATTTGTTATTCACAAGCATTAGTTTACTTGAATCCTCTTGTTCTTCTTCTTCTGTAATCCATTCTTTGTATGCTTTTAAACGACTAACGATGTCATCAAAACTAATAGTTTTCAAGTCTAGAACCTGCTCTCAAGAGACTACGATATGAATATACTTCTTTCGAGGAAGAGTTTTAAGAAATTTCTTCACTAACTTTGGCTCATCAATTACTTCACCCAAAGCCGCAGGTTTTGAAGAAATTTCAAATAACTTTCCTGAGAATTGATCAATCGTTTCAGTATCTTTCATCTTAAGTCGATCAAATTCTTCCATTAGTGTTTGCAATCGAGCCTCTTTAATTCTTTATGCTCCCATATTTTTGCCTTTGATTGCTTTCCAAACCTTTTTGGCCGTATCCAATTCACCAACTTGAAGAACAAGAGACTCGGGAATCGATTCGAAAATTAAGGCGATGGCGACATCATTCTTATCATCGTCGACCACTGTTCCTTCTACAACCTCTCAAATAATACTATTTTTTAATCAATTAAAATAATTGTTTTATTAAATATGTAATAAATTCCAAATAATTGGTTCAGTTTAAAAAAAAAAAAGATAATTAAGAATATTAGAAAATTTTTAAATTACGAAGTTGTCTCTCAGTCTTATAGTAAAATTAGGGTAAATCTCAGTGAAGAGATGTGAAGTCGAAGGGTTCAGAGAAACTTACTAAGTTGTCTCTAAGTCTTAGAGGATGATGCTTTGTCAGCTATGGTTCAGCGGTGAAGCGTTGAAGGTACAGTGGTTGACGATTTTCTAAGTCTGAAGAAGAGAAATGTCTATGGCAATTAGGGTTGTGAAAAGAAAGTGTTTTGTTTGATAACACAGGGATCTCACACGACAAGGTGAAAATTGCAAGACTTGTCGTTTGAGATTAAGGTCAGAGATGGTGTTTTGGGTCTAAGGTAAAATTGACCCATTAAGGTTTTAGACGAAACATATAGTTATGAGCCACAAAGTGGCGAGCTTCAGTTCTCCATTCTAGAGTCGTGAAACGTCGTCGTAAGAAGTAGATAGTTTTTATAACAAACTCTTAAAAACAATCTTCGTCTTCATCATTCATTCATAAAGAGAGAGAGGGAAAAGAAACATAGTACGAACAAAGAGATAGAGAAAGAGAGGTACATAGAGAAGAAAGTTTAAGGTCGCGGTGAATCAGAGACGATCTTTCATCACTTTCTCTTTTGGTTAGAGCTTGAGGTAGCTCCGGTGGCTTTTTCTTTGCGTTGGCCTCGCCCTCTGTTTCTCGGTGGTCCAAAGTCGCCACCATCTCTCTGAGTTCTTAGCTTGGACTGATTGAACCAGTTTTGTAACCACCTCCATAGTCAAAAGCAGAGTGAATTCGTCTCGCTTGTAAATCCTTTTCGAACACATAAAGACCTAGTTAGGAGTTTAGTTTTTCTCCGGGAGATGTAGCATTGCGAACTTCAGGTGAACAAATCTTGTCTTCTTTACACTGCTTTCTAGATCTAGACTCAAATTCAATCAACATCGAAACAAAGTTTCTCTCGAAAGAAGATTACTTAGATCACAAGAAACAAAAGAGCATCGGTTTTAAACTTCACAGAACTGAACCGTATCCAACCCGGAAAAAGTACTTGTATGAGTCCAATATCCTAAATCATAATTAGCTAAGAAAACCTTTTGGTCAAATTTCTTGCGTAAAATCGTAGTAATAACCATACAACCTTAAGCTTAGTTTCTTGCACCCAAAACGTTATTATCAAACACGACTTGAGCTAAAAGACATTTCATATTAAAGCTCCATTTCATGCATGAAACGTTGTCGTAAAATCGCGACTAAACCTAGAAAAAAAAGCTTAGAAAACGTAGGGAGAGAACAAATAAATTGAGTAGACACCCGTTTAGAATTTTCTTATTAATTGTGTGAATGAATCAATTTATAAGTTTTAACATCCCTATTTATCGTCCCAAAACCGGTTTCCTAAACCGTCTAGAATTTAGATCTTAAACTCATTAGAAAATTGTACTTGATTTAAGTCACCTTTAGAATCAAGAAACATATTAGTTAGAACACAAAACTTTTGAGACTCATTATGTTTTGTATTGATTTCTTTTGAGCAAAAAGTTTGAGATTTTTCGTACTTAATAACTAGTTTTCACATAAGACTAGCTTACATATCGCTAAAGATCAAGGAAAGAAGATGAAGAAAACACAAGTTTTAAAACCTTATCATCCTTGAAAGATCACGACCAAGAACTTTACAGTAAAGATCAATCATATTTTAGCCTTTTACTTCTCAGGGTACACCTTCACAAAACTCACTCTTAGTTTAATTTCTCTAAGTGTTCAACTCTACGAAATTTATGAGAAACGAAATGCGAGAATGAGAGAAAGATAAGAAATGGTCTAAATCTTCACAAAATCTCTTTCCTTAACTCTCATATTGCTGAAAGTGAAGTACGCCCAAGGGTGTTCACCGAATAATCCCTATTCATGCCCATACATTTGACCATGAAAGACATTATCATGCACATACTTTTGTCTATTTCATTAGGTTCTTGATGCGACAACGTAAGTATGATTTTGTCTACCATTTTTCATGTGAAGAGATTCGTTTCCTATCAGCAAAATTAGGCCAAAACTCCATCAAACCCTCCCAAGTGTCCTTGTAAGTTATACGACTCCATTCATAGTGTTTGCCACTTCACCAAACACTCACAAAGACAATCAAACTTGTATTATCTCACGAGAACGCCAATGCGTTTTGAATGACGTGAATCATTATAAGACCATCAAAACAATTAATAAAAAAATTCAAAAAACTGTTTCTAGGATTTCGTGCCAACGGATACACCGTTTTAGATGCTCTAATAAATGTTAACTCCGTCTATATAAACGTATTTTGTCTGTCGAAAGAATTCTCACAGTACCAATCTCTCACAAAGACAATCTTTATAAATCAATATATATATATGGCTGCTTTCTACATGGTTTCAGCTCCTATTTGCATAAATTCTATTACCCACAATGTTAGGAGTTTCATAAGCAAATCCATGACAAAAGCAACTCTGAGCGAATCTCATGTTGAACTCCATCGACGCTCCGGCAACTATCAGCCCTCTGTTTGGGACCATCATTCTCTCCTCTCCATCGATAATAAGCTTGCGGTAAAAATACTCATCATTTTCTTGTGCAAATCGGATATCAAACACCTCTAAATTTTATACGGAAAATTTGATTGTATATATCATAATTTATTAACAACTAGATAAGATACACGAGTAAAAATAAAATATTTAGTGTGTAAAATTAATAACATGTATAATTATAGTTCGTACATTTAGATTAAAATCTTTTTAAAATTACCCGCTGGCTTGAGTAAATAAATTGTAGATTAAAATCTACGTTTAGTTTTTCATTTATTGTATTTTTACTACAAATAAAATATTTTTAGATTAACTTAAATCACCAAAAAATTATGAATAACAATATTTTTGAATGAAGGGAATGCTCTTAAATAAATTGTATATTTCATATTACATAAAAATGAATTGAATAAAGATCACGAATGTAAAAAATTAAGACCGATGTACAAAAATTAAAACTTAAAATCATCTTTCTTTTATTTTATGACTTTTCTTTTATGATTATACTGTTTCCTTATATTTAATTCGTTAATAAGTTATTTTCTTTTTTTTGTTATTTTATCTCTTTTAAGAAGTAAATAACAATAATAGAAAATTTTATATTAATTTCTATTTCGAAATCGACATATGTTACAATCTAAATTAAACAGTGAAACATGTCGAAATCCGGTGAACTACAATTTGCCTACGTGTCGTGTTCACGTCGAACGCGTTCAGTTTTATATAATAAGATTTGGAAACTACACTAATTCTTTTTCTAATTTGAAAAATACCTTTTTAAAAAAAATGACAGTTCAATCCTTAACTAAAAATAGTGAAATAAACTAAAAACCTTTTTTAATATTTCTGGATTTTATAAATATGAAAAAATAATTAAATAAATAATGATTTCAGTATAATCAAATTAAATTATATAATAAGATTTTAGTATAATAGTTTTATAATAAATTATAAATTTTCAATAATTGTTTTACGTATTTATGCTTTAATCAATGTTTTCATTTAATTTAGTCAATATTTTTGAAAATTTTAATTTTAAACATATAATAAACATATATAAATTCTTTTTTTAAAGATATAATAAAAAGATAAAAATTTTATAAACATGTAATAGACGTATAAAAAAAATTTGAGTTTAAAACTTATAAATAAAAACAATTGTTTTCCTTGAAATTGCGAAAAAATATAAATTATATACTCTTAATTTGATTATTTTAAATCAAAATATTTAAATATTATAATAAATGAGTAGTTCAAAAAAGTCGACTATGTAGAAAAATTAGTCAACAAAAATATAAGTCGACTGTTTTATTATAAGTCAATGGAAAATAAAAAAGTCGACATAAAAAAAATATAAATCGATAGATCAAAAACTCAACCTTTTTAATAAGTCAATAACAAATAAAATAAGTCGAGAAAAAAGAAACATAAATCGATAGATTAAAAATCGACATTATTAATAAGTCAACAACAAATAAAATAAGTATACTAAGAATAAAAAAGTCAACAAGAAAAGAAATAAATCAAGGAGAAAAAGTCAACAGTATAAAAAGTCGACTAAGAAAAAATCAATCAACCAAAATATAAGTCATCTGTTTTTAATAAGTCAATGGAAAATAAAATAAGTAGACAGAAAAGAAATATAAATCGATAGATCAAAAAATCGACATTTTTAAATAGTCAATAACAAATAAAATAAGTCGAGAGAAAAGAAACATAAATCGATAGATTAAAAAATCGACCTTGTTAATAAGCCAACAACAAATAAAATAAGTATACTAAGAATAAAAGAATCAACACGAAAATAAATAAATCGATGAGAAAAAGTCTACATTATAAAAATTCGACTAAGCAAAAAATTAATCAACAGAAATATAAGTCGTCTGTTTTATTATAAGTCAATGGAAAATAAAATAAGTCGAAAAAATGAATAATAAGTTGATAGTTCAAAAAATCAATCTTATTAATAAGTCAACTTAAAAGTAGGTCTACCAAGAACAAACAAGTCGACAGGAAAACTTATAAATCGATGAGCAAAAAAAAATAATGAGTCAATAACTTTAGAAAATCGACTATCTTATAAATTAGGGAGACTTACAAAAATACACCTTTGTATTGTCTGTTTTTCAAAAATACCCCTGCTTGAAAATTTTTTATTTTTACACCTTCTTTTTTAATGAAAAAGTCCATTATACCCCTAGACTAAAAGATACCCTAAACGTTAAACCCTAAACCCTAAACCATAATTCCTAAACTTTAAACCCTAATAGCTAAACCCTAAACCCTAATCACTAAACCTTAAACCCTAAACCCTAAACCCTAAATCCTAATAATTAAACCCTAAACTCTAAACCTTAAATCCTAAGCCGTAAACCTTAAACCCTAACAGTTAAACCCTAAACCATAATCCCTAAACCTTAAACCCTATTAGGGTTTATTTCTTAAAAGATAAAAAGGGCATTTTTGACTTTTGTGCAAATGGAGGTGTATATTTGAGAATCATTAAAAGACAGGTGTAAATGTAAAATTTCTTTTCCTTTTAAGTGTATTTCTGTCAATTAATCTATAAATTAACCATGTAAAGCATAAATCGAAGGTTTTAAATAAGTCAATAGAGAAAAAATAAGTCAGCATACGAGAAATATATGTTGGAGGTTCAAAAAATCAACTTTTTAATAAATCAACAAAGAATATAGTATATCTACAAAAAAAATTAAAAATAGAAACTTTATTTTATTTATTAATTAATATTTTATAATTTTTAAATACTTTTCTCATAATAAACATATGAAATATTTTTGCTGATTTTAAATAGGGAGACTTACAAAAATACACCTTTGTATTGTCTGTTTTTCAAAAATACCCCTGCTTGAAAAAAATTTATTTTTACACCTCTCTTTTTAATGAAAAAGACCATTTTATCCCTAGACTAAAAGAAACCCTAAACGTTAAACCCTAAACCCTAAACCATAATTCCTAAACTTTAAACCCTAATAGCTAAACCCTAATCACTAAACCTTAAATCCTAAACCCTAAACCCTAATACTTGAGGTGTATATTTGAGAACCATTAAAAGACAGGTGTAAATGTAAAATTTCTTTTCCTTTTAAGTGTATTGCTGTAAATTAATCTTTTAAATAATTATTAATTAATTAATATTTTTTATATTTTAAAATTGTGTATTTAAAGTTCAAAAATTAAATTTGTATTATTCTAAATTATTTTCAAATAATATCTAATTAAATAAATAAGGGTATTATAGTAATTTTTAATGCAAAAAAATTAATTTTCAAAATACTATAAATTTGAGTATATATTTCATATATTTTAAAACATTTGGTGTATTTTACAAAATCTCCCAATTTTTTACTCTTTTGGCCCATTTTTTTGGGAATGTTTGAGAATAATTTAGTATGCTGTTATTTTTTTTTTTGGCAAAACAAATACCGAATTAATGTTTTTTGGATACAATCAAATTTGTGTATAATCATAAATATATCCGCGCACAACAATCATTCAAACTCAAAATTTAATTGTTCTAACCACTTTGAAAACTTTATATTTTACTGTGGTATCATATCATAATCTGGTTTTCTGTAATATCTATTTTGTATTACAATCATACAGAAAAATGAAAAGGTGATCACAAGAGACTTATTGAAGAAAAAGGTGAAAAAGATGCTTGATTCTAAGAAGAATTATCTCGAGCAATTAGAATTCATCGACGATCTACAAAAACTTGGAGTTTCATATCATTTTGAGCAAGAAATAAACAAAATATTAACAGATTTGCATGAAAAAAATGTTTGGGAACGTAACAAGGAAGAAGATGTACATGCCATAGCCCTCCAATTTCGACTTCTTAGACAGAATGGTTTCAATGTTTCAGAAGGTTAGTATTTTTACACAATTGATGAGTTCTTCATTTTCTTATACATGTATCTAACATGATGGTTACTTTCAGACATATTTGATGGGATCGTCGACAAAATAGAAGGCAGTACATTTACGAGTGCTGATATAAAAAGTATCATCTCGTTGTACGAAGCATCATATCTGGGCGCAAAATCGGATACTATATTGCCTAAAATCATCAAACCTTTTGCAATAGATCAACTAAAAAAGTTTGTTGCTCATAACAATGATGATACTAGCAATATTGAGCTACGCGAGACTGCGATCCATGCCTTAGAAATGCCATACCATTGGAGAATGAGAAGATTGGAGACGAGATGGAACATAGATGCATACGAAAAGAAGCATAACATGAATCATGTTTTGCTTGATTTCGCCAAACACGAATTCAATTACGTACAGATTGTTCATCAAGAAGATCTTAAATACGTTTCGAGGTAATATTATAGATTAATGGAAGCAGTATATACTAATTTTTACATATCTTATACAATAAGTATAGTTTCTAATCATTTCCCATTAATGATATATGAAGCTGGTGGAAAGAAACATGTATAAGTAAACAACTTCCCTTTGTGAGAGATAGAATAGTCGAGAACTATTTTTGGGCGGTTGGAATAATAAACGACGAACCTCAATATGTAAACGCACGACGGATCATAGCAATAGTTAATGCACTGATCACAACTATTGATGACACCTACGATGTCTATGGCACTCTTCAAGAACTTGAACTATTCACTAATGTTGTTGAAGCGTAAGGACTTTCCACTTTTTCCTTATTTAATTTTGTTGGTTACTACTTGACTTACAACACTTTATAATTGAATTGTGCAACCCCCTATCCCCTATACATTAATTCGCAAGTAAGTTTGACGCATGTCATCACCACATTGCATTTCACTAAAAAAATATGACATGGTTTAAGAATGATGACATGGCTTTAATATTATGTGATATTTAAAAAATTTCCTTTTCAAAATATTTAAAAGTTAAATGATTTTCAAATCAAATACAAATAAGGTTTGAAAGTAATTTATCTATTTTTGTATATTTTCATGGTTAAAATTTAACCATTTAAGCAAAAAATAATAATTAGAGACTTTAATGACGCATGCTAAAATAATAAATCGTAAATGAAATTAAAACTAATGATTTTTTTTACGAAGTTTGAAAATATTTGATTTGAAGAATCATTTTTTTTAAAAAATATTATATTGATATTCAAGAGGATTTCTAAAAATACCACATAGTAAGATTTTGTTCAAAAAAAACCATCATATAAAATTTTGTTTTTATAAAATACATCATATGTGATATTTACAAAAAAATTCCTTTTCAAATATTTTAAAAATATTTAAAAGCTAAATGATTTTCAAATAAAATAAAAATAAGGTTTGAATGTAATTTATCTAATTTTTTTATATATATTTTCATGGTTAAAAGTTAACCATTTAAGCAAAAACAAAATCTAACTAAAGAGTTTAATGACAGATGCTAAAATAATAATTTGTAAATAAAATTAAAACCAATGATTTCTTTATTATGAAGTTTGAAAATATTTAATTTGAAGAATCAATTTTCTTTTAAATATTATCTTGATATTTCAAGAGGATTTCTAAAAATACCACATAGTAAAATTTTGTTCAAGAAATACATCATATACAATTTTATTTTCATAGAATACAGTAACTTAATTTTTTTAAATACCACAAACACTGGAAATGAATTTTGAAGGTTAAATTTTAGAGTTTGTGGTTTATTATTTTGATGGTTTAAAATCAGAGTCACACTAAAATAGTTGAATATATTGTTCAAATATACTTCACTTATATATAAGTAATGCATTGCTAAAAGTCAATATAAACCTTATTCAAAAAATGTTAATACAATATATGTCTATGATAGTCTTCATACTTAATTTCAATCCAAAATAAGTGACAATATCTATAAAAGTATTACTTCACTCTTTTTTTTAAAATAATCTTTATGAAAATAATTTTTTTTAGCTCACAAACCATAACTTAGAATATATAAACTGATAATATATAATTTAAATATTTTTAACTCGCGTATTACGCGAACATATCACCTAGTATATATTTAATATTATAACATATAGGTGTGAAACTATTATCTCTATTTTTCGAATACGTTACAGTTGGGATGTTAACCGTCTTGATGAGCTCCCAGAATATATGAAGTTATGTTTTCTCACTTTGTACAACGAAATCAATGCTATTGGATGTGATATTCTCAAACACAAGAATATCAATGTCATATCTTATCTTAAAAAATCGGTAAGTTTACATATTTATTTTTATTAATAATCATATTACTATGTCGTGCTAAAAAATATCATAATGACTTTGTCGTCAAAAAATTAGTGGGCAGATTTGTGTAAATCATATTTAGTGGAGGCAAAATGGTACACAAGAGGACACAAACCAAACGTGGAAGAATACATGCAAAACGCATGGATTTCAATTTCGGCCCCAACAGTATTAATCCACTTTTACTGTGTTTACTCCGTCAAAATCTCAATTCAAATGTTGGAGTCTTTATCTCAACATCAACACCACCTCATCCGGTGCTCATCCACCGTCCTCCGATTAGCGAATGATCTTGGAACTTCGTCGGTAAATAATATTTATATATTCTAATTATATTAAAATTTTCTTTCTTAACAAAGAAAATAAATTACCTAGTAAATTTGTTTTGTTTACAAAACCGAAAAAAATTGTTTTGTTTATGTGAAGGATGAATTGGCGAGAGGAGACGTTCTCAAATCGGTCCAATGTTACATGCACGAGACCGGAGCATCGGAAGAGAGCGCACGTGCGCACGTGAAGCAGATGATTAGTGACACGTGGGATGAGATGAACCACGAAACACAAACGACAAGTAGTTCTATTTTAGTTTCTCGGGGTTTAATGGATGCTTCAATGAACTTGGCACGCATGTCACAGTGCATGTACCAGCATGGCGATGGTCATGGTTCTCCGGAAAAAGCTAAAACTGTTGATCGCATACAATCCTTGCTTTTCGATCTAATACCATTAGATTGATTCTGATGGTTTTCCCGATAAAGCCAAAAACCTTTCATTTTTCCCTTTCAATCTTTGCCTTTCAATAAAGTGATGTTCAATCCAGATTTATGTTCTCACTTTCGACATGTTCTTTTTTTGTAATGTAAAATATTATTGTAACAAAAATCTTTTATAAATGCTACTTTGTCAAAATGTTGAAAAAAATATCAAAAATAAACCTATATCACTAAGGTCATGTTCGTTTTGCAGTCGCTGGCAACAGCGACCAGCGGTAGCGACTAGCGACCAGCGGTAGCGACTAGCGATCAGCGGTAGCGACTAGCGACCGAAACCAGCGATAATATTTTTGTTCGTTTTGTTGTCGCTGGCGACTAGCGATTGGTTGCTGTGATCAGTCGCTGTGTTGTTCGTTTTGCGATCGCTAGCGACTAATATAAATTATTTATATAATTTAATTTTAATTTAGTTTTATTTTTAGTTTAGTTTTAGTTTTATTTTTAATTTTGATTTAAATTTTAATTATATATATTGTTGAGAAAATAGAAAAATCCTTTAAGCTTTGAATTTTTGTTCATAAAATATATTAATAAGAATTTCATGATATATTGTGTCTTTTAAAAAAATATATAAATTTTATATTAAAATTTAGTTTTAGTTTTAATTTTACTTTTAACTTTAGTTTTAGATTTTTAATTTAATTATAATTATAGTTTTATTTTTAATTTTTCTTTTTGAAAATAAATTCAAAACTAACGATAGAAGTTATTAAAAGAAAAAAAATTTGAAAGGCCCAACCATCTCCAATTAATACATGCATTCAAAACTATTATAAAACAAAATAAATAAAAAGTCATAGAAGAAATACGCGGGACCCATATGTGGTCACTATTTCTCTTCCTCTTTTTCTTTGGTCGCTCAGTTATGGTTTCGAACGCTGGATATTTAAGCGATCAGAAATTTTGATCGCTGCAGCTGAATTTCATCGTTGCGTTCTATCGTTGGTTCAACAACCGTCAACCGAACACAAATTCTGCCGCTGCCGCTGGTCGCTGCCGCTAGCGACCAGTAACGAACACGACCTAAGTCAGCACTTAGGAATGAGTACCAAACCACAAAGCTGAGAGACAAGCAATAGTGTGCTTATCAACATCAAGAAGGGTCAACAGCTTGGTTCTTGTTACACGGAAATAGAGATTCCAATGACCAAGATCTATGAGAGCTTGAGGTTAATACTTGACCAAGATTTCGATCTTGAGCTTAATGGAAAGAAGCAGAAGAGATTTGAGAAGAAAAGAAACACACAATACAAATGTTTATCCAGAGTCATCCCTCGATGTGAGGAGACTACGTCTCTGGAGCTAGGATGAGCTTAGCAATCCACTATCAACGACGAAAATTCAGCTTCTGATGATCGGAATGTCACCG
>OVAN01001284.1:0-42713 GCA_900406275.1 Anastatica hierochuntica | reverse complement strand
AGTATAATATTATAACGATTAATCATATGAATTGATGTTAGTTTAAATTATGCATTTAAATAGTTTACAATTATCTTATTTAATATATCTTTATGGTTAATATTTATTTAAAAGAAATTTGAACTATGCATGACCTGAACATATATCATGAAAATTATAATTTGATAGAAAGTTAATTTAAACTTTTAAATGTATTATAAACGAAAATATTTCTAATAAGTGTTAAAATATAATCTTCAATATGTTTATCTAACTGTTAAAATACAAATATATTGACTCAAAATTCTCAGTATTTGGATCTAGATTTATATTTTTTGGATATGATATTTTACTATCGCATATAAATGTGAAATACATGAAAATTATAAATTTTTAATAGGATCAAATAATTGGATTCGAGATCATAGGTACATCCTACTTCGAACTAATGTTACAATTATAAAATATCTTATATATTATTTAAGGAATCGGAGAAAGAAAATAAGTATGCAATTGCTTATGTGTTTTTTAGATATTCTCATAAAATTAAATAAAAATATTTTTTTTTAAGCGTGTTCTGCATAAACGTGAAATATTTTTATGGTGGTGTATTTATTTTGTTCCACATCTATGAGAGCTTAGAAGAGAACTATACGTGCTCTATAAAATAGACACGGTATTTTCATTTAAAAGCATATTTCGTCATACTTCAGTTGTGAAAATCGAGGAATAATGTTTCTTTTTTGAGTTTACATCGGTTTGTGGTTTTGCTTTTTATGGATTAAAACGAATCAAAATCGAATCACTCTGTGTTTCGGTTCTCAATCAATTTTAATCATTTTTTGCAAATATATCAAAATGGTAAAATTTAAAAAGATTTAAATGGATCAAAATGATTAAAAAAAATTTGCTCTTTTATTCTCACTATGCATAAAACATTAAATATCTTTAAAATGATGTGTTATATTATCTCTCATCGATTGTAATAGTTTTGAAGAGAAACTTATAGTGTAAAAGTAAATCTCACATGTTCACCTAGAATGCTTTTTTGTCATATTTTAGATATTTCGGTTTTAAGAAATCGAACAGAACAGTAATTAATATTTTGGATTAAAAAGGATAGTTTAAACTGAGTTAAAACATAAGAATTTTGTGTTGTTTAGTTCTGATTTTCTTAGATAATTTAGGTTATAACCAACAGTTCAGTGTTTCAATTCTCAGTCAGTTTTCAATTGAATTTTGAAAACTGACCCTCCAAACCGGAAAACGACCCTCTCCCCACCATCCAAAACACCTAGATTCTAAAGATACATAACTGACCTAAATCAAAAGTACGAATGTTCAGCTCCAATTTGGTATTTAAAATAAAACATGAGTTATGAGCTCTATTTTTATATTACACATAATCATATTAAAGGCACTGATATTATATTAATATATATTTTTGTTTAAAACCTAATATTAGATGTGTATCATATATAGTTTATCATTCTATAAAAAAACAATATAGATATCTTTGACCACCAAAAAATACTACAGATATTTAATTTTCTAAAAAACTTTGTAATCCCGCGCTCGGCGCGGATCAAAATCTAGTTTCCTTTTAAATTAAAATCATTGTTCGAGAGTTAGAATAAAATTCAATCATTTATGGTTTAAAATTCATACTAATTTCCTTTTAAATTTCTTATTATCTTTTTAAATATGTGCAATATTATTATGATCAATACAATTAAGGTATACATTTAATAAAAATTGAATCATACTTGGAAATAAAGTTTTACTCAAAACATTTTGAAACTTTTTTATAAAAATCTGTATTTATTTGATGGTAATTTTAAAAGGCATAAAATGTTGTACAAAACTACATTTATGGGATATAACTTTAAAAAATACAAACACTTTTACATCTGTTGAACAAAAACATTCTATATCTTTTAAAAATCTTAATAACCATAATTAAAGTTTGATACGAGAAATTTGTTATGAAAACTCAAATTATTTTTTAAACAAGAATGAAAATACAATATGTGAATTAGTTATAAAAAAATATTGTTTATTTATAGAATATATGCGAAGAACAAACTTAGAACGTCTTATCTTATCGATTAAAACTAAAGCACATAGACTTTTTTATTTGTGATATTTTTAATTGAATAAAAATTTTATTAACTGTATCCACTATATCTATTTATATGATTAAAAGAAATAAAACTAACTTTAATTACTCTTTTACATATTTCAAAAAACATATTGGAATATTCAAATATTCTTTTCGCATAATCATTATCAAAATTATGAACCAACACAAATTTTTTTTGATCGTCTAAATTATTACTACTACTATTACAAATTTTGAGAAATATTTACAAAGACAATACTTCATCGGACCAATCTTTCCATTCCATCTGTTGGCGTGACGAACAGTCCTCGCTTGAACAACGCTGAAGACTTCTTATAAGTTTGCCTCCAATAATCTCCAATGAATTGTGCATCTTCACGGGATTGATCCCTAACTTCCTAATGAACCAACATAATTTAGAATCATTAATTTTACCAAAATTTAAATATAGATTTTTTTCAAATTTAAAATAAATCCATAATTGTTAAAAATAATTATATTATAATATTAATATTTTTTAGATAATTGTGTTATAGAAATAAATAAAAAGTTTCAAAAAGTGATAAAATTAAAAAAAAACTAATAAAAATTTATAAAAATAATTTATAGAAATTATAAAAAAAAAATTAAGTTTATTCATCTAATTTTTTTTTAAAAAATACTCTTGTGTTACAAAAATAAATAAAAAATTTCATAAAGTGATAAAATTAAAAAAAATAATAAAAATTTATAAAAATAATTTATAGGAATTATAAAAAATTAAGTTTATTCATCTAATTTTTTTTTAAAATACTCCAACGGATTTTGTTTAATGGTATTTTAGGTATCGTGTATTATCTGAATCAAACATGTATGAGTATCCGAGGAAATCTGAGAACCCAAAAATCTCAAATTTAAACCCGAACCTGGGATCCGATATAACTGAAAAATCTTTAAATTTTGAACTTGAACCCGAATCTAAAACTCGAAATAACAGAAAATTATGAATCTAATACTCAGAATATCTAAACATGATTAATCATAAATTGAATATATAAAATAAAGAAATCTTGTGCTGTCACGGTTCAAACTCTAGTAGTAATAATTGTCATGACTTTTGTATTAAATGTACATTTCTATGAATAAATATTTAGACTTGATCTATGAGTTTAACTCTATTATATATATATATATATATACACACGTCTAATCTCGAGAAAATATACATTAAATTTTATTTTCAAAAGAAAAGAATTGGTTTCAATTTCAATGGCATAAACATGGTCGATTTTTCCCATAACCAAAATGATTGGGTTGTTTACAACAAATTTTTTCATATTTGGCATAAAAAGAAATCACATTGTGAATAACTCGAAGGCATATTAACAGATGGAAAAGTTTATTATAATTCTTTTTTTAAGGCAACCAAATTAGAAGGCGAGAACCCCGAGTCAGACAATTTGCTTATTGATTCATCGTGGGCGGGATGAGAGCTAGGGAAAAACATGGATGGTATCCCCCTAATATTTGAAAGTCTTGAAAGAGTCTCTCAAAAGCAAGGCAGTCATCCGGATTCTGAGTGAGATTAATTAGCTCTACACAATCAGGCTCAAATTGATAGCAGTTTATACCTCTATTGCAAACTTCAGTCATCGTCCATAACAAATCTTCCATCTCTGAATGCAATGGTGACAAACTCCATCGAAAAAACTTTACCCCGAGTAGTGATATCTTCTCCTCCATATCCAGATAAACTCATCTAAGTCCAGTTATCGGGTCATTTTGTTTCAAAGAGCCATCAAGACGACATATTAATCCAGTAGTCTCCCTCGAATGTTCGGTTAAAGGCCCATCAGGGGAAGAATATACTATATGTGATTCCTTCCGGGCTGAGTAATCAATCTCTATTGATCGTTGAAACTCCCCAACTTCGAATTGAGTCCCTTGGAAAACCATTTGATTCTTTAATTTTCATATGAACCATAATATCCGTGGGAAAATATCTTGCTTCTCCTTATCTTTTCTACGTATCGAATTTCTCCAAAATAGGTAATCCATAATATTATAGACCGAACTTGTTGGGAAAATATAATCAATTCCCTTCAAAAATCCCACATTTTAACCACCGTTTGACACTCAGAAAACACATGACTGATTGTCTCTGCCGCAATACCACAACATTTACTTATCATATCACAGTATACTCTCATGTTTACTAATTTGGTAGTTACCGTCAAACTCCCAATAATTTTTTGCCATTAAATATGTGTATTTTCAGCTGACATTTTATTTTCTATGTATATGCATGCAGAGCCTCCAGGCATGGACTTCAGCCGTTGTTATTTATTCTATCTATCTCCACATAATTTAATAGTTTGTACCCTGATTTAACCGTGTAATGACCTGATTTTGCGTAATGCCATATCAGAGTATCATAAGTAGTTGTCTCACTCGGGTAGATGCCCCAAATCAACTCTACATCTTCTGGGTTATAATTCTTTCGAGCTTAAATTTTATAAAATATGAAAATTTCATCGGTTAAACACATCTCTTATGTTTATATTTAGGCGTAAAATTCTTGCATGTTTTATTTTTTAAAAAATCGAAATAAAACATATATTGACTAATTTTGCTATATTTGTTGATAAATATCAAATTAAATATTTAAAGAATAGTCACTCTTAACGTTTTCAAAATCAACCATATGATTAAAAAATAAAAATTTAAAATCAATCTTTTAAAAAAATATATAACCAATAAAATTCAAATTTAATTATAACTATTGAAATTTATAATTTAATAAATTATATTTAAAAATGGTTATATTTACAAGGTAATGTTAAATTCTCATTAATAAATGGGTAACTTTGCGAAGTAGCGGTTTGACCGCGATTAATTAAGTAACTAGCAGTTGGTCTTTTTTTCCAATAATTTTACTTGTTTGCCCTTACACCCCACAAAATTTCAAATGGCTCTACAAGTTTATTCATATACTGAAACGAAATTGTAAATACACGAAAAAGTAGATTTTTTTCTCTTTCCAACGTATTTCAAAATTTTTGAAACGGATATATATTCGGAAAATACACGGAAAACGGTGTAAATGCGTAAAAATTGTATACTATTTAAATAGACACTCTATTTTTATAGTATGTCTACTTATCACGAAATTTAACTTTAGTATAAGTGAAAACAAATTAATTTAAAATTGGAAGTTGCTATTATATGAGGAGATTAATGTGAAAACTAAGCTAATCCCTCAACTTCTAAACCATATTATCAACTAAAAAGGTAAAAAGTATGTTCCGACCAAAACAATATATAGAATTACTATTTGAGATGGTATAAACAATATGTCAATTGATTACATTTCGATAGACTGTCTATTTCTGCGCGTCTATTAATTTCACAAATAACCAAACATCGAGAGGGGGCAATGTGATTGGGGTCACGGTTTTATTTGGTAATGTTAAAAGTATCATATCACAAAGTTTTGAGAAGGATTGATCTTAAAAAAAATGAAAGAAAGAGAAAACTACGTTAAATAACAAATAGATCGTCTATCTGTTGTAACATGTCTATGAACTGAGGAGGGCAAAATCGTCTTAAAAAATTGTGAACAGTGAAAATATTTTTTGGAGTGCCACAAACTTAATTAATGGACCTGCCATGGTCCTGCCACCAAATTATCCTTAATATATTTATATCTACATATTCGTGGCAGCTTGGTATATATGTCAGTTACTATTGAATGTGAGCCACTAAATTGTGAATAGAATAAAAGTAGATAAATAAATATTGATCATTCAGCAAAATGCTACTTGATAACGCCTATTTGTTTGTTTATTTGGAAGGTTCATCCAGATGATCTATATAAATGATGCACTTAGATGGAATATTTAAATGATATTTCCTTTCATTTTTATCCATTCATCTGAAAGGAGCATCTGAATGATGTTCGTTTGCTCATCTAGACGATACATCTGAGTGATTATAATATGAAAAATACTAAAATGTCCTTGTTTTTATCTCACTATATTTTTTTGGTCTTAATCATAGTTTGTTATCTTAGTATTAACTAAATAAATTCTAATTATTTTATTAAAATTATATTTCCAACTAGAATCAAATTTTTACATACATCAATTAAAATTAAAATTAAAATTTTCCATATTCACAAACTTTATTTTCTTGAACTTAAATATAAATATACATAAACATAAAAGTACATTAAAAACATAAATTTTTATACATATAAACTCCTTTTTGGTGAGAAATGTGATTTTACGGTTTGACAAAAAAATGAGATTTTGCAGTTTTGGCAAAAAAATAAGATTTGGCAGTTTCGGCAGAAAAATACGAATTTCGGTTATGGCGGGAAAATGTTATTTTGCAGTTTGGATAAGGGAGGAATGTTACTTTTACGAATTTCAGCAGGAAGTGTGATTTTACGGTTTTGTTGGAAAATGAGATTTTTTCGTTTTTGACGAGAAAATACGATTTTTAAGTTTAGGCAAGAAAATGTTATTTTGTGATTTTGGGGAAAATGGAATTTCACGATTTTAGAGAGAAAATACGATTTGGCGATTTTGGCGAGCAAATTTGATTTTGCGTTTTTTGCGGAAAAATGTGATTTTGCGGTTTTGACGGAAAAAAATATTTTGCAGTTGAGTGGGGGAAAAGCAATTTTTTTGATTTTTGCGAGAAAATATATACGATTTTGCGGTTTTGCCGGGAAAATACAATTTTTTATTTTTAGCGGAAAAGTGAGATGTTTTAGCTGCAAAGAAGTAAGATAAACAACTATTATATTTTCAGTGTTTAAATTTTTTGTATTGTTTAGAGGTACGTTGGTCTTTGTAAAGTGTTGGATGGACATGATTAATCTGCATGATCCAATTTTAACTCATTCAGATGATTTTGAATCTTTTAACTAGAAATTTAAAACCCTTCCAGATGAATCATCTGGATAATATTCATATATGCATCTAAACGAACATCATTTTATATATTGATCCAGTTAGATGAACAAACGAATAACATAATAATTAGTCACATGCATATCAAGAGCCATAAGAAATGACAGTTTAGGGAAAATCACATATTCAAAATACTTCAAGGAATTTAAACCGCAAACCAACAATAGTAAAAATAAAAGAAGAGATCTTTTCGGTCAGAAACGATTCCAAAAAGTATTTATATTTCTTCTGAGGCTCTTCTTCCATTTCAATAAAACTAAAAATAACACTATTTTTCTCTCTTAGCTTTCTTTTACTTAGGAAAAAATAACAAAAAAAAATGGGTCACATTCCCCTGTTACTGATTGCTTTCTTTGTTGTTTTTGCCTCACCGGTGGTTTTAGCTGACGATAAAACTCCGATTCCCGCAGACAAAGCCCAAGTCGAGGCATGGTTCAAGGCCAACGTTCAACCTTTTTCCGCGAGACGGGGCACGCTTGACCCCGCCATCGAGGCGGCTGAAGCAACCCCACGAATAATCTCCGTATGTACATAAATCAAAATTTATCCTATTCCGGTTTTGCAATTTTTAGAAATAGAAACCTGAGAAAAAGTCAAATATCATTTGGTTCGGTTTGATATGTTTTTGTTTCATATTCCTTTTTTCTAACAAAACTATTTTAATATGAAAGATCTTTTTAAAAAATTGAGACTTAACTGTTTTATTTTATTTCCAGTTTAGTTGGATTTGTGTAATTAATTATATAGTGTGTATGATTATGAAAGAAAAAATATGGATAAATTTAATTCCTCTTTTAGTCAATTTGATACATTTCTCTTAGCTTGTTCATATCCACTTAGCCGATTTGAACACAAATCAATGCAGGTGAACCAACAAGGAGGCGGCGATTTTAAGACAATAAATGAAGCGGTCAAGAGCATTCCGACAGGGAACACAAAGCGTGTGATCATCAAGTTGGCTCCTGGCATATACAGAGAGAAAGTCACGATCGATATAGCTAGACCATTTGTTACACTGATGGGAAAGCCTGGTGCAGAAACGAACTTGACCTTCGATGGGACGGCCGCGAAGTATGGAACCGTAGAGAGTGCAACGCTTATTGTTTGGGCCACAAATTTCGTGGCAGCCAACCTAAACATTAAAGTACTTATATACATAATAAGTTATCAAATCTTTGATTAATATAATATCTTGAAGATTATTTGGTACTAATTTAATGCATGTGTATATATGAATTCGCTTTTCTTATAGAATACTTCTCCAATGCCGAAACCGGGTACTCAAGGACAAGCTCTAGCTATGAGGATTAATGGCGATAAAGGTGCTTTCTACAATTGCAGATTTTTTGGTTTCCAAGACACTCTTTGTGACGATAGAGGCAACCATTTCTTCAAGGACTGTTACATTGAAGGAACCTATGACTTTATTTTCGGGCGAGGAGCGTCCTTGTACTTGGTAGGTGAACACTTTTCATTACTTGGTCCTTTTTCTACTCATATGATTAGCAAGCTAGGTATGTAGACGTGTTTTTATTTATTCGATCCATAGAACACGCAATTGCACGCTGTTGGAGAGGGTTTAAGGGTGATCACGGCACACAATCGACAAAGTCCGAACGAGCAAAATGGGTATGCATTCGTGCATTGTAAGGTTACTGGAGTTGGATCTGGAATCTACTTGGGCCGGTCTTGGATGAGCCACCCTAAGGTCGTATACGCCTACACTGAGATGTCTAGTGTTGTCAACCCAACGGGATGGCAAGAGAACAGAAAACGCGAGCATGACAAGTAAGTCCAATTTCATTGTGTACACGTGCAATCTTATAAGAACTCCAACTCGAACGTGACATATGTACCTTCTCCCTTATTACCAAATTATTTTGATATAGTTTCTTCACTTATTATCAATTTTTTTTGAGTTGGAAATCCATTTTTATTAAATGGAGATATCGCTAGCTCGACATCTTTTTTTCTAATAGTATGAGTGATGGATAATGATAGGACGGTGTTCTATGGAGAATACATGTGCACGGGACCAGGATCACACAAAGCGAAGAGAGTGGCACACACACAAGACATTGACCAACAAGAAGCTAACCACTTCCTCACCCTCGGCTACATCAAAGGCTCCTCGTGGCTCCTTCCTCCTCCTGCTTTCTAAACTACACCCTTTCATATATAACTATACACTTAAAATACAATTATATGATATAAATTTACATTCCGCATTTTTTCTCACATTTATTTTGAAGAATCCTCTCTTGTATATATGATGGAAGAGTAGGGGAATTTTGTAATTTTGGTTTCTCTATTAAAAAAATTTTTTTTTGCTAAAATAGAACAAAAAAACGACATCATTATCTCTTTAGTATAAAATTAATATGAATTTATCCCATTAAAACAATATTTAATGAAAATCTCATTAAACCCTACGATTTAAATTTTCATACTAATTAAAAATAAAAAATAATTAATGTATATTTACTAAATCAATTTAATTAAAATCGTGTAATTAATTAGAAAACTCGGGTATCCAAATGGCAGCAGCAAATGGGGAGTTCTCCATCTCCTCCATATCATCATTGAAAGAAGTTTTCTTGCCAAGCAACCGTTTAAGTGGTCTTTAACCAGACCTTCTAGAACATTCCGAATTTTATTGGACATACTAGAAGATTCTATCATCTAAGCAGCTAGAATCGGCAAACAATTAGCAAAAAATCGCTGAAATCAATTCTCTAAACACAAACTACAGAGATCCACACATCTTTCATCGATCAAAATCTAAGATTTGTCGGAAGTGTCAATACAAAGACTAGTCACAACTAAAATCAAGAGAAAAAAGTGAAATCATATGTGGGTCTGACTAATACGTGAACATATTTAAATGTTTTGATCAGGTTTCTAAATTAGTGAAGAAATCGATGTTTTCTCAATGTACCCACCTCGAAATCAACTAACTTAGAGCTTCATATTGTTCTACCGCAATCCATAAAAGCTTTGTTTCTCCACAAATCCATCAAATTTAGGTTTTTGAGCTATCGAGACTTCAAAATTCATCAACAAGTGATTTGGGGTTTATGGAAGAGTGACAACAGGAGAAAGAAACAGAGAAAGTGAGATGGTAAGGATCTTGGTGTAGTCATTTTGTTGGTCTTCTCGAGGAAAATGATAAGACATGATGATTAACATGTCAGCAGTGCAAAGTTTGTGATCTTACAATACAAAGCTTTGTGATTGGGTTTACGTATTTCACCTGGAAGGATCCGAGTGAAGACCCGAGACCACACTCGCCGAAGTTGATGAGGATATTGTCTTTGATTGCTTTGGAGAGATTGAATTGTGTAAGAATCATCGAAGTTCCTTCTCCGAGAAAGTAAGTTTCTGGATCTAGATAAACTTCCATTAACATGTACAAAGTTTCTCATCTGCTTAGGTTTTCTATTTTTTTTTAAACCGGACGGAAATCAAATATGGAAATAAAAAAGATTTTCATATCTTTTCAAAATAATTACTCGACTTTATCTGTAGAATCAAACTTCAACTTTGCGTAGAAATTAGAAAATAGGTTTGAGAAATCATTATGCTTTTAGTAGACAATTTAGTAAATTTAGAGTATTCATTCTAAAATATTTAGAACAATATTGTAAGAGTGGACTCTCTGTTCCAAATTTTTGCAACCCGCTTTGAATTATGTAGAGAAAGAATTCCGCAGAATTAGAAGTATATTAAAAGTTTAGATTTGTCTTTCTAAAAGTCGTAGATTGCCTAACAAAGTTTGGAATTCCGATTTAACTTGACCGTTTTTTGGCAAAACCTAATACCTCCTTTTCGTAGAACAAAATTTTAAATACTTATTTAAAATGTTTTAAACAAAAATAAAAATACAAGTATGTTGATATGAGCATTTGTTTCATCTTTCCTATTTTTTACAATTTTTTAGACTTGTAAAATTATTTTTTTCATTAATTTTAATAAATGAAAGGACAATAAAAAAATGGTACAAATATGATTTAATTCTATAAGGAGAATGATATCGCTTTTTTGTTCTATTTTAACAATTTTCTTTAAAAAAAGGCGGTTCTATTTACGAGTTAAGACATTGAATATTCAATTAACAAATCATCAAAAAGATAATATAATTCAGGTTTGTTGGACCGAACCCGTCCTTACCTATGAAATTTAGAATGGCAATGTAATTCAAATGCAATTTTATGTTGAATGTGTAACAGTATGATTTGCTAGTGATGTTGCGAATCATAATGAATGAATTTATAATCGATACAAATAATACTAACCCACTATTTAATGGACTACTTGTATTTTATTTTATTTTCATCTAATTTCGATTGCGGAATAAAATATGAGTTCTCACTATTTCCTCCAAAAAGTGATTCTACAAATTTTTTTAAAAACGTAAAACGTAAGCTAGACAATTCTCTCTCTCTCTCTAAAGGTGGATCTCCATAGTTTAGTTGTGCTATTCCGGCGTCGGTTGACCTAGAGCCGGCGTCGGAGGTCTCCCCTTCCTCTTCTCTTGTTTTGCTTTTTCTCCCTTGTCTGCTCTCCTCTCAATGTCTGATATGCTCGGATCTCTGGCTCTCCGGCGACCTTGATTCTTCCGGATCTGACTGCGCAGTAGATCTGACTCTTAGGACTCGTCGAAGTTTCTGGATTGACGGCGAGGATTTTTGCGTGACTGCTGCAAGTCTGAGCCGGCGTTTAGGGTTTGTTAGGGTTGGGAAATTTTCAGATCTCATATCTCCTTCCCAAATCCTCTTAGTTGGTGGTGCGTGTGTTCGAGTAACTCTCTCCTTCTTCAGATTTGGTTAGTGCGCTTCATCTCCTCTATTTTTCTTGGTCTATGGATAGGATTGGGGTGGTGGTCCTTGGCCTTCTTCCATTGTCTCGGCGTCTTGACTGTGGTAGTGCCAAATCGATCATACCCGAGAAGGTTTCCTTGGTCCTTCCTGGTTTGAGGCGCGTGCGGTGGCTCTAGCTTGTCGTGTGGCAGGTTCGTGCCCTCCGGTCTCGATGTGTGCTAGTTTCTGATCAGGTTCTATGTGGTATCGTCTATGGCTCTGGTGGAGCTGCTCTGAACCTTGCCCCTTCCTCAGTTCCTCGGTGTCACTCGTCAATTCTAAGGTTTTAAGCCGAAAGTTTTCGTTGTCGGGTTTCACTCCCGGTTAGAGCTCCGTCTTCAGGTTTGGACTAACATACGCTACTGGTGTGTCCTCTCTTGGAGGAAGAAGAATTTGTCCTCTGGTTCTCAGAGGCGGGATTTTTATGGTAAGTCACTTTCTCAAGTTGAATCGTGGAGATTTTGGCTTGCCATGTAGCGATGCGTCTTCGAAAGCTTCATCTTAGTGTCGCTGTTGGCCACTTGGCTCGCCATCGACAGGAGCCTCCTCGTTTTCTTCTTTGCAAGTGCTCGGCTCATTCCTTGGAGTCGTGGCCTCCTTCTATAGATCGCTTTTCCCATCATTAGGTTGCTCAGGTGGTTCAAGCCATTTGCGATAGTGTTTCTCCTGACTTCACCAGCAAGGAGTAAGCTTCGGTCTGTGCTCTTTCCTTGCCGCCGACACAGTCTGAGTTCTTTTTTCGCCGCTGCGACAACTTACTCTAGATAGGTTCGGAAAGGAGTTCCTTGATCTTTGGATCTCGTCCTCTCTGATAAGTCTCTTGACGATGTTCGGTTTCGTGATGTCGCATTGTTAAGGCCAAAACTTCTCCAGTTCCACCTTTTGGTGTCGCATTTTCGTTTTGGTTTTCTTCTTAGCAATTTCTGCTTTCAATTCCGTTATGTCTGTAATCATACTTTTAATTATGTTCTTGCTTTTATTAATTGAAAATCTTTTAACAAAAAAAAATGATTTTACCATTTTCCATAGATCACCGATTTTGAAATATGTATTTTGACAAGAATTAATGTTTCGGTGAACAATAATAAAATTGTGTTTTGCTGAATTTCAGAGCCAAGTTTTTTGTACAACAAATCACAGGTGTTCATTAAAATATTATGAATCATATTTTTGTAAAACTTTAGAAAAAGACGAGAACACATTAATTAAACCCCACAAAATCACTACCGAATGCTTAGAAAATACTATTTGACGTAAAACAAACAAAAAAAACTAACTACTAGTTTACACTCTCTTTTTGTAAAAAGTGTAGCATTAAGGGTTTGTTTTTGTTTTGTAAAAATTGTCGTTTTAAGGTTTTATTTTTGTTTTGTAAAGTGATTTTACATTTTCAATGCAAATTTATAAATAAATTTTTTGTTTTAACATCAATATTTAATTATATTAATTGGAAAAAAACTTCTAATGTATTAATGAAGAAAATATTAGATTTTTTAACAGTTTTTTAGTTTATGAGAAAAAGAGTCAGAATGACACTCTTTGCAAAATAGAGAATACTATTTTACCAAAAAAAGCTATACTTACCATGAACTGAACACGCTTGTGTAGAATTGTGTATCGAAAGCAGTTTGGTTTTATTAATGTGTGTAACTAGGTTTATATACAACTTCCTCTAAGACTTAGATAACACCAAAATCCCTAAATATTAGTAAAGCCAACTAATCTAAAGATAAATACAAAGTTAACCCTTTGATATTGTATTTATCGCTAATACTCCCCCTCAAGATGGAGCAGGGAGCAACTGAGCTCCCATCTTAGACAAAATGTGATAAAACTAAGATCACCCCGAGGCCTTGGTTAGTATGTCCGCAAGCTGATCCGTGGTGTGAACATGACATGTAACAATAACCTTGTCCTTTATAGCATCTCAAGCTGAATGACAGTCAGACTCAATATGTTTAGTCCGCTCATGGAAAACAGGATTGGCAGCGATATGTAATACAGTCTTACTGTCACAGTAGAAGCGCGCAGGTTGAAGTTGCTCGAAACCCAATCCTTTTAAAATAGCTCGTACCCACTTAGTTTCACGAAGAGCTACAGCCATAGACCTGTATTCCGGTTCAGCAGAAGAATGAGACATTGTATCTTGCTTCTTGGTTTTCCAGGAAATTGGAAAACCACCAAGCATGACAACATACGCAATGAGAGACCGCTTGGTTAGTGGACAAGCCACCCAATCTGAATCACAATAGACAATAATGTTAAGTCTTTGTCAGACTTAAGCATAATCCCGTGAGAAGGAGAACTCTTTAGAAATCGAATGACCCTGAGGGCGGCGGACCAATGAGCTTTGCTAGGGACTTGCATGAATTGAGACAACACATGAACAGAATAACTCAGCTCAGGGCGCGTATGCGTCAAGTATATAAAATGGCCTACTAACCGGCAGTATGACGTCGGATCAGCCAACAACGTACCATCATTAAGTGCCAACTTATGATTCAGTTCGAGAGGAGTGGCAGCCGACCTATTGTCTCCGAGATCATAATCCGAAATGATGTCAAGCGCGTACTTGCGCTACGTTAAGTAAAAAGCATCAACTCCACGACTCACTTCGATGCCCAAGAAATACTTAAGTTTCCCTAGATCCTTCATTGAAAAACATTTGCTCAAGTATTCCTTAAACTTTCAAACCATGTGAGTATCATTACCAGTAATAATAAAATCATCAACATAATGAAGAACACGAATCTACTGACCTTTGTATGAATACGAGAACACATAATAGTTATCATAGCACTGTACGGAACAAAACTTAAGCAATGCATCATGGAGCTTTTTGAACCAACAGTGATGTGCTTGCCTAAGTCCATAAAGTGACTTAGAGAGACGACATACTATGCGCGGATGAGTATGTCGAAAACCTGGTGGTAACTGCATATATACCTCTTCTTGAAGATCACCATGAAGAAAGGCATTATTGACATCCATTTGATAGACCTCCCAATGACTTGCAGCAACAAGACGCAAAAGTGCACGGATAGTCGTCATCTTTATAATCGGTGCAAATGGCTCATTGTAATCTTCACCAACAATCGGTTTGCTCCCTTGAGCCACAAGACGAGCTTTGTCTCGTTCAATAGAGCCGTCACAGTTGTATTTTATTTTGTAAACCCATTAACTGCCTATCGCTACTTTACCCGGAGGAAGGTATGTAATATCCCAAGTACGACTATCCTCAAGAGTTCTGACCTCGCTTGTCATTGCATTATAACATACTTTGATTTTGAATGTCTCTTTGAAATGTCGAGGTTCTGAGGCACTGGTTATGGTGGCAAGAAAAGCTCAATGTCCTGAAGAAAATTTTTCATTAGAAACAAGCGCATTCAAGGGGAACAAGAGATTACCGTGAACCGTAGAGGAGTTATGAGGAGAGTGAGAAAACGTATGATGGGGTTCTTCAAGAGCCTGAGCATTGTATAACACATAATCAGAGAACCGAGCTGGAGGTTCTCGTGTTCTTTTACCACAACAAAGAGCAGGAGTTGGAGGAGCTTCAGCTTGTGGCAGAACAGAGGTCGCTGATTGCGATTGCGGCGAAACAGAGGTCGAGACAGCCGTTGAAGACAGTGACTGTGATTGACCTTCCTCTGATGGTGCCACAGATGTAGGCGGAGAAATTTCATCACTCTCCTGTCATAAACATGAATCAGACATTGGAGGAGAAGAAGCTCTCGGATCATTGGCTGGCGGTGTCGCAACAAGTGAAGGGAGTGGACCGGTCAATGGCATTGGAGCAACAATAAGTGAAGAAGGTGAGCTCCCCCTGTCTTTGATATCTAATGTTGTAGGCATGATCCAGTCCGCATCTTCTATAGCAGGAATTGAAGATAACGATAAACTCACATCTTTAGCATATGGAAACTCTGTTTCTTTAAAAACAAAATTTCTATAAATAAAAAATCTCATCACGATCTAAATCATATACACGCCACCCTTTTTGACAAATCGAATAGCCAAGAAACACACATATTCGACTCCTTGCTTCAAATTTGTCTCGTGTTCTTGGCCGATAATGAGTGAAACATGCGCATCCAAATACTCGCAACTGATTATAAGTTGGTGGTACTCCGTGTAGGAGTTCATATGGTGTTTTACCCTTGTGTATTGCTGTAGGAGTTCTATTAATGACATGAGAGGCAATGAGCACAGCTTCTCCCCAAAAACGAATTGGAAGATTAACTTGAAAAAATAATGTCTGAGCAACACTCAGAATGTGTCAGTGTTTGTGTTCTACTCGGCCATTTTGTTGAGGTGTGGCAACACAAGATGTTTGATGAATTATTCCTTGCTCTCAGAAATATTGCGAGAGACACATAAATTATGTTCCTTTATCGCTCCGAAAAATTTGAACACGTTTCTTAAACTAACGTTCCGCATATGCCAAGAAATTGCGTAAAACACTTTGAACCTCCGATTTTGTTATCATTAAGTATGTCCATACTGCACGTGAATAATCGTATATTATTGTGAGGAAATAAACAGCTTCTAACGAGGAAGGAATACGATAGGGACCCGAAACATCACAATGAATGAGAGCAAAACATTCGAATGTTTTATTAGTACTGTCAGGAAACACATTTCTTGTGTCCTTTGCCCTAAAACAAATGTCACAGGACTCAAGGGAAGCAGACTTAGACGAATTAGATAACAAAGGTAAATCCGTAGAAGCAACAGTACGAAAAATCTTTCCAGCCTTAGCCTCCTTGAATTAATAAACCCAATTACATTCCTCACCTACTCCAATCATAATCCTCATAAAACGGTCATGTAAAACACATAATGTGTCAGTGAATAACGCAATGCCTTTGGTTTGTTTCAGAAGCTTAGCCACAAACAACAAAGTGCAATTTAAATCAGGAACATATAATTAAAGACAAAATTAAAGAGTGTGATATGTAAGTCCCCTTTTTGTTTAGAGATTGTTGTACCACCATCTGCAAAACCGACAATACAAGATGGAGTGTACACCAACAAAGACAACAACAAAAGATCATCGGTCATGTGGTGCGAAGCTCCTGTATCAAGTATAATGTCTCCTAAACTTTTCTTACCGGACACCTTATCTGGAACAACACTCTTATCTTGAATAAGTTTACTGATAGCTTGTCACTGCTCCTGCGTAAGATCGAGAAAACCAGAGGCATTGAAGCTTGTAGCATGTGTTGTATGCGCAGTAGGATGGCTACGACCATGTCCTCGACCATTACCGTGACCCCTGCCTTTGCATGTACCACCTCTGCCACGACCACCTTGTTCATACCACCAATCGGGAAACCCGACAAGCTGCCTGATGGATCTCGGATCTAACTCAGAATATTGGGTGCAAAGGTTTGTATTGAATAAATGTGGTTCGAATTACAATAACCCAAGAGAATGTAAAGCTTTTTAAATTACACTTTCTTATTACTAAAGTTAAAGATCGGAAGAAGGATCCCCCCTAGAATTGCCTCTCCTCTCTCTTTTATATTTGACCCTTATAACTTCGTAACCGTTCCCTCCATTACTCCGACGAATTTGCCCTCATAAATGTGTGGATTAATGTCCCTGATTATGTTAACTTTACCATTGACCCAGAAGTATGGGCCCCTTCCTCTTTCTTGTCTTGCTCCTTCTTGCATTTTGTTATGGGCCTCCACAGCCCATTTTCTATCCCTGGTCCGCTATTTTGGTTTTTCAAACCGGATTTGGTAGGGTGGAATCCACCTCCATCAAGAGCCCCCCCCCCACTTGAAGCTCGACAAGGAGGTTCTTAATGAATTTTGAAGAACTGAATCTGGTTTGAGATTAGATGAGTTTTGACTGGACTCTGATTTGACCTGTTTGTCTTCCCATATCACATCCTTCGAAAGTTTGGATTTGATACGGCGCGGGTCCTACCATTTCCCCCATTCTCCATGTAAGCCTTGATATCCGTGTTATTTTAAAACCCAGGATTCTGCGCCTCCTTCTTCCTTCTAACGTTTTGACTGTCTTCACCAAAAAGGTTAGTTTTCCTTCTAACCTTCTCATTCTCCTTTCCTTTACTTGTTTTACTGTTTCCTTTGTGAATTCCTCTTGCAATTTCGCCGCTTCTCCTTACTGTAACCCTAGATTTCACTATTCTTAACCATGGATCCTAAATCCCTAGTCAAGCGTCGGCGGAAACCCTCATCTTCTTCATCCCTTCTTGTCGCGCGCCCCATCGATGCTCATGGGTCCTCTGGTGAAATGCCTCTCTTGCTCGATGAGCCCGTGGACCTTCCTTTTTTTTGCGCGGATCCCAGCACGGGTGACGCGGAGGGAAGCCTCGCCACCGCCATTGTCAACGAAGATTTCCAGGAGTAAGATCGTCTTGCCGTCGTTCCAGCTGACCCGGCGACTACCATTCCGCCGGCTCTTGGCTCGACCTCAAGCACCGCTGAATCTCTTCAAACTCTGAGGGAGGACTTCGACGTCCCTGACAATGTTGTATTCCTCCTTCCTTCTCCCCAAGACAGACCTTGGACTTCCCCTCCCAGCTACTTTTGTGTCTACGAGTCGTTCATCAGAGGTTGTCGCTTGTGGTTTCCCCTTCCTCTCCTTCTTATGGCCTATTACCATCGCCATCAAATTGCCCTCTCTCAGCTTAGGATGGGTGGAGTTAGGACCATCATTGGTCTCTTTGTTCTCGTGGCAAAGGCTGACCTCAAGATGGGGGCCCAACTTCTTGAAAGATTAACTTCCTTCAGGGGCGTCAACAAGAAGCCCAAAATCTACATCGTTTCCGGGAATCCCCATCTCGTCACTCCTCCAGACAATAAAGCTTACTCTTGGGAGAGGGCCTACTTCTATGTGCAGACCAACTCCAATTCGCTACCCACAATCTTCTCTATATCAGTCCGCAGGGATTGGAACTTCGACGCGAGTAGGCGACCTACTTAGATCGTCCTCTTCCTGGTTGCTCTGATCATATTACTAACATCTTTTCTGCTTGTTTCAGCTCGGCCGATTACTAAGAAACCTAAGGACTTCCCAACTTTGGACGCCGACCTTGCTGCTCTACGAGCTTTCGAGAAACGCCACTAGGTGAGCTTCAACGCCACTCGCATCGCTGCTGCAGTTGCCACCCTTGCCGCTAAGGAATCTGATCGTCCCTCTTCTCCTTCCAAACCCTCTGTTCCGCTGCGTATCTGATCTTCTCCTTCGATGGTGCGTCCCACTGTCCATCTCCCAGATCTGTACCAGAGAGCTGCTGACGTGGCCCACAAGCGGACTGAAAAAGACAGAGTCGAAGGTTCCACAAGGGCGGAAGCTCAGCCTCAGATGAGGAGTCTTCTTTCTGTCGCGGGTATCCGTGCTCCCATGCCGCTCTCAACGCTAATGCCTCCTCCCCCTCCTCTGAGCTCCGCGTCACATCCCCCCTCTGCTTCTGCGAAGGACGTCGCATAGGCCAAGGTCAAGGCTGCCGCCGAAAAGAGGAGGGATGGAAGATCATCCTCCTCTGCTGGCAAGGAGTGTGTACCTCGTAAAGATGCCCCGTCACCTGTTGGCGTAGGAGACCGACAGCTTGGTGACTCAAGTTTTAAAAAGAGAGCTCCTTCCTCCCCTTCCGTCATCCCTTCCAAGAAACCAAGGACGGATGACGTCGGGATCCTCACCCGTGAATAGGAGGAAGCAACAGCCTTAAATGAGAGGTCAGAGGCAAGAAGACCGTCCCACAGAGGCAGCTCGAACTAGAGGAGGTCGAAAGAGAAGAGGTCAAAGAAAGGAGGGCCAGATCACCTTCCGATGATGACAACTATCGATTGTCCGAGCTTGCCCTTCTCAAGGGAAAAGGTCTTGCTGAAGAGCAGGGCCGTACAGTTGTTGAACTCATGGAATACGGATTCGAGTTTGGTTTTCCTGGGAATGTCCCCCTAACCGAAGATGTTAAGGATAACGAGGCTTTGTATCGTCACTTCCGTATGTCCGGGGACAAGATCACTGACCAAAAGCTCCTGGAAAAATTCTCGACTTACCAGGAGGTCTGTCGCAGCAACACCGAGGTAATTATCCGCACTCGTGTCCTTTTTCTCCCTTTGCTGGATCCGCTGCCTGACGTTTTCTTTTCCTATACTCTCAGCACATGGGCTTCGTTAATCGCATGAGGTTGGAATACGAAGAGAAGCTCGAGACAGTAAAGAAGGTTGCCTTCAAGCATTTCCACGAGCTGAAGATCGAGATGGGGACAATTGTTGGTGCCATCAAACGCGTTGTTGAAGCGGAGTTTTCTGCCAAAGCCTTCTTGGAAAAGGTTAACGAGCTCGAGATAACCGACTCCTTGCTTCGCTCCAAGCTGGCATCTGCCATGGAGGAATTGAGAAAGGAGAAAGATGAAGCTGCCGAGCTGCAGAAATTGTAGGAAGCTTCGTGGGAAGAAGCTGGCTACCCTTGCGGCCTCTACTTTCGACAACTTGGAGGAAACCTCCTCTCAAGAGGCCGCTACTGTGGACCAGAGGGCTCCGTGATGGCACCGGGGGAGCAATTGACTGCGAGAGAAGGTCCTCCCGTGGAAACTGCTATGATGGTCGCTAGCCTTCAGTAGCCCCCGCCTTAACTTTTACGGAACCATCCCCTCCAACTCTTGATCAGTTCGGCTCCAACCTAAGCATTTTCTCTCGTGAAGTCGCCTCCGAGCTCTCAAAGGACCCTGCCTAGGCTTGTTTAGTTAGTTTTCTTTTGTTTCTGTGTTCCCATGGGGATTTAGTTTATGAATTGTTTGCTTTTTTGGGGCATGTATTATTTTTTTATATATTATTGCCCGATAATCTTTGTTTGCCCCCTTTTTCGACCTCCCAGCGCTGGTTGTTAGAGTGCCCAACAAAGTTGGTAAAACTCAACAACTTGCTTACTAGGGTTAACATGTTCCGTAGTAACACTATTGACTTTAAATGACCCTGAGGGGTGGTTTCCCATTAGGGAAGGTTATTTTTGTTTGAGATGAATATGAGGATATATGAGGGCCCTCCAATAGAACCTTTAAGTGGTCCTTTTCTTGTCAGTTCTATCCTGACATCTCACCCTTCCATGAAGTGGTGTGATAGGCCTGGAGGCAGGCTCCGGCTTACCCTGTCGGTTGCCGAGGCGCTTAGGCGCAGCTCGGTGCTGGCTTATCCTGTGCCACACTCGCCAACTTTGCAGACGTTTTCGCGGGCATGGCCCGACTACCTTTAGTATGCTTAAGCTCATACTTTGATTAGGATGGAACCATACGGAGGTCGCCATTCCATGGTCGGGGTGTCGTTTCACCAAGGCACTTTTGAGAAATGCGCAATTTAGGTCAGATAGCCTGGCCAGGGCGCCGACGCTCGGATGTTCGTGTTACGAAGCTCAAAAGTTTTGAAAATGGTTCTGTATAACCACGGTATTTGTTTTTATTACATTTCCTTTTTTTGAATGTCACAGCCGCACCCACCCCCGGGCTGTTTATGTGTGCCGGAGGAGGACCATGACCCTTGGTAAGTTGTTTACCACGTTATTTCTTCGGAGTCGCGTCTGCTCTTCCAAGAGATCGGTTTTACGACTGCAACGTGCCTCCCTGTTTTTTTTATCGACGAACTTTACTTAGTTGGAGGTCAAGGTGACTCAGTGTTGGTGGTGATCTTCTCTAGAACGGAGCATACTCCGGGTCAAAGCGACAATGGGATTGAAATTGTCGCGCTCTCCACTTTTATTGCAAACGCGAACGACCTCGGGGTCCCTCAATTACCTAGGGTCTACCCTGTTCCGTCGGAGATCCATACCCAGGGCGTTGTTACCTCTAGTCTCATCGCAGGGCGTTGTCGCGCGAGCTCGGGGACCTACCTCCCACCATATGGCGTAGTCAGAAGCTTAGCGTTTTACGACATGACACGTGAGCACGGTTTTCTCGCGTTCCCTCTGCTATTCCGCCAACCTAAACTGCTGAGCTGGCTGCTGTTGTGGATCTGAGACTTCTTTGTTTGGAGCTTGTTTGTGGTCTGGTCACGGTTTTTGCCTCAACGTCGGGAGTTCGGTATGGGCTTGTGCGTGTACCCCTGCGAGATCTGACTCTCCTTGTCCTGGTGTTTGACCGTTCGCACCTCTGGACCTCAAGGCTCCGCGCTAGTGGCGTTGTCATCAACCAATAGTGGTTTCCGATCTTCTTGAGATGCTCAAGATCGTTGCCCGGCTACATGTTTAGTGCGTTGGTGACAACTTGGGAATATTTTCCATCTTTGTAATCCTTCCGTTGGCCCTCCGTCCATGTCAACATTTGTTGTGGTCACTCAACATGAGGTCTCGCTGGTACGAAAAGGGTCTACGACCAGGTCGGGATCAAGAGTAATCCAAGACAGATTCACCAAGGTCGTGCAAGACATGTTGGATCAAGAGAGCTTCAGACTCAAGCAAGCCATAATTCAAGAGATGGCCGAGATCAAGCTTGAAGATCATCACGGCTTAAGAGAGAAACCACATCATCCCAGTTCAAGCCAATTTTCGTCCATCTACCAAAATCGGATTGGTTTAATCATCTCAACATTCAATCTCTCCGGTTAAAGACTTATCCAGGTACGATTTCAATTTGATTTCTAACCGGTTATTGTCTTTGGTTTATGCAGGTTATTTTCGGTTTAGTTATTTCTTTTGGGCATTTGTTAGCCTTTTAGTCTTTTCGTTTGGACCTTGTTTAGCCCATTGCTTAGTTAGGGTTTTGCTTCAAGTCCCCTTGAAGGACAAGCTGCAACGGGTATTTATACCCCCTATAAGAAGTCATGTATTTTCACCTCATTATCAATAAAGCAGAAACCTTTTCTTAGCAAAGAAATCCCTAAGTCTTTTCGTTTGTGTGAAGCAATGCGAATCAACTCAAGACTTATCAAAGAATTCGATCCTGAATCTTTGTGGCGTCTCTCGATCCATCATCATCATCTTCATTCGTTCTTGAGAGTGACACACGTCCAACAAGAGCCGGATCCACCTCTATTCATCAATCCATCCATCAATCTTGTTGAGAGTGACACACGTCCAACAACAAGATCCCATCTTCCATCATCTCTATCTCTTTCTTTTGTTCTTTTTTTATTTCGTTCATCATTAGTTCTAGTTTATCTTTAGTTCTTATTTCTTTCATAAAAACCATAAAAACTAACAAAAACTTTTTTCTTGTTTCAGATATCAATCGACCAAGATAATTCTCGACCACAAGTCGTGAATCCGTTCATCACCACCTTTGTGCCTACAACAACATAGACCTTCTTGCTAACAATGTTAGCCAATCGCCCTTCAACGTCTTTGATAGGAGTAAGGGTTAACGCGACTTTGTAAAGAGGAGAGTGGTATGCAGGTCGCACGACCTTTTGAGGTTGCGATGCTGATGGTGGAGCTATTGCTGTCGTTTTCCCCGTTGTCTCCTAACCTGACCCTGCAACCAGCAAAGAAAGAAGAATTGTATTGAACGCAAAACGGAATTAATGTTGATTCACCTGAGGGTTGGTTGTAGAAGTCGGATGTAGCAAAGCGAAATCCACCCTCCTTCTAGCGCCAATTGATGGATCTCAGATCCAACTCAGAATATTTGGTGCAAAGGTTTGTATTGAATAAATGTGGTTCAAATTACAATAAACCAAGAGAATGTAAAGCTTTTTAAATTACACTTTCTTATTGCTAAAGTTAAAGATCGAAAGAAGGATCCCCCCTAGAATTGCCTCTCCTCTCTCTTTTATACTTGACCCTTATAACTTCGTAACCGTTTCCTCCATTACTCCGAAGAATCTGCCCTCATAAATGTGTAGGTTAATGTCCCTGATTATGTTGAGTTTACCATTGACCCAGAAGTATGTGCCCCTTCCTCTTTCTTGTCTTACTCCTTCCATTTTGTTGTGGGCCTCCACAGCCCATTTTCTATCCTTGGTCTGCTATTTTGGTTTATTCAAACCGGATTTGGTAGGGTAGAATCCACCTCCATCACTGCCAACATCCTTTCTTTTCGTGTCCAGTACGGCCACAGTGTGAACAAGATGCACGACCACGTCCTGTGGCTGAATCAGAACATGAGAGAATGCTTTTGGACTGATCAGACTTGACAAAGTTTACCGACACCTCTGTAGCTTCATGGTGAGATGGGGTTGACGCAAGAAATCCCACTGCATCGATCTGAGTCTCTCGGTTCCTAGCAGCAGTTAGTCTCTGTTCTTCGCGGATCAGTTTCGAATAAATCTCTCCAAGCGAAAGCAGAGGATCTGTTGCTATTATGCTAGTACAAAGAGCTCCAAATCTAGCATCATCAAGCCCCATCACAAATTGATGTATCTTTTCGTTTTCTCTTTGCTTAATAAAGACAGAGAAATCACCACATGAACAATCAATCACCAGCTCATATGCTTTTAGTTCTTCCCAGAGAGCTGACAAGCGACCGTAGTATTCAAGGATCGAAGCTCCACCTTGTCTGCATGCCGCGAGTTGACTCTTGATCTGATGTACACGTACATTATTGCAAACAGAGAATCGTTCTTTGAGCTCACGCCATAGAAGACTTGCGTCAGTGATATAGGTCAACGTGGTTCGTACCTTTGGCTCAATAGATGCTATTAGCCATCGTATAACCATGGCGTTAACCGTGAACCAATTCTCCAACTTGCTCATTCATTATAAGTTTCACCAGTAAGTTGGACATGTGAGATCAAAGAACCTGGATTATCGGAAGCTGACAATATGTACAGAGAAATCATCATCATATCTAGCTGTTTTGTGGCAACCGAGAAACTTGATGATGGTGTTTGTTCCCCTGTGACAGGTTCATCACCCGCCACAGTCGTAAAAACGATGCTTTGTTTTTATGAAGCAAAACAGAGGACCAAAAGCAAACAGAGGAACAAAAGAATAACAGAGGACCGATGCTCTGTTTTACTTTTACGAAATTGTACCTTTAACTTGAAACAGAGAAATAGGAAGACAATAGAGATGGAAGATCTCACACAAGACCTAAAGGTTTGACGTTAATTATTGAATCTCACACGAGACTCAAACAACAACAACACGGATGTAGTCGCACCGAGACACGAAACTAGATCTCACACGAGATCAGAAACAAGAGAAAATTTTGTATATTTTGGATCGTATTTTCTCTGATACCATATAGAATTGAGTATCGAAAGCAACTTGGTTTTATTAATGTGTGTAACTAGGTTTATATACAACTTCCTCTAAGACTTAGATAACACCAAAATCCTTAAACATTATAAAAACCAACTAATCTAAAGATAAATATAAACTTAACCCTTTGATATTGTATTTACCGCTAATAGCTTGTCTTTCAAATTTACATTTAAACATAAACTGTGATATGGTGATAAAAAAAAAAACATAAACTGTGGTGTATGCAAATTTTAGAACAGAAAAGATAGTAATTCCTTCAACATGAGGACTATGCCAACTCTAAATTTTCCTTAATTGGAAAATAGATGATGAAAGAAAAAATTACAAATTTGACTACAAAAAATTTGACTCAATTTGTATTTACAGCAAAATCAAATATTCAAAAAAAAACCACAAACGAGAATAGTAAAAATATTATCTGTCTGGTCACACATCGAGGAACAAGACAAGTATAAAAGCTCTTCTAAGGTTTCTTCATTTCTTTCAATTTTTTAAATTAAATAAAATAGTAGTAAAACGTAGTTTTTGTTCTCTTTTTTTTCTTGGGTAATAATCACTTTAATTATTTTCTTTTATTTTGTAAGAGAAATAAAAGAAAATAATAAAAAGATGGGTTACATTTCACTGTCCATAGTTGCATTCCTTGTGACATTTACCACGCCCGTGGTTCTAGCCACCGATACAGCACCGATCCCAGAAGACAGATCTCAAATTCCACAATGGTTTAAGACCAACGTTGCACCTTATTCCCAGAGGAAGGGAACGCTAGACCCTGCCCTCGAAGCGGCTGAAGCTTCACGACAAATTATCACCGTAAGTTACAATATAATCATGTTGATTCTGAAAGTGACATAAATTTCTATATACCAGTAAAAGACCACGTACATTTAGTTAGTTCAAGCGTAGGCTAAAACCAAGTTGGTTTAGAAATTCGGTTTTAAAGTTATAAATACGGATTTTACGACTTTGTCATTATTCATTCATGCAATCAATAAAGAAAACGCTATAGACGGGTGTTTACCTCAACTGGTTTTTCTTTCTAATTTTTTTAACTTTCTTTTAGGTTAATTCGTGTTTCTTCACGGCAAATCCATTTTCGACTTTCGTTTCGATTTGACCTTTTGATTTTTGGAAAGAAAATGTATACTAATTTGAATGAGAAATGAAAATTTCATTGCAGGTTAATCAAAAAGGAGGCGGCAATTTTAAGACAATAAACGATGCCGTCAAGAGCATTCCTACGGGAAACAAGAACCGTGTGATCATCAAGTTAGCTCCTGGTGTATACAACGAGAAGGTCACGATCGACGTGGCTCGACCATTTGTTACACTACTTGGTCAGCCTGATGCAGAAACGGTCTTGACTTACCACGGAACAGCCGCTAAATACGGAACCGTGGAGAGTGCAACTCTTATCGTATGGTCTGATTATTTCATGGCAGCGAACCTCATCATTAAAGTATGTGTGAAATATATATATTTTTTCGACGTTATATCATTACATTAAAGATTAGTTGGTTAAAATAAAATAAAATAGATGCTATTAATACTAATGTATTTGTATATTTGATTTTGTTAGAATACTGCTCCTATGCCGAAACCTGGTACACAAGGACAAGCTCTAGCTATGAGGATCAACGGCAATAAAGGTGCTTTCTTCAGCTGTAAATTCCACGGTTTTCAAGATACTCTATGCGACGACAGAGGTTACCATTTCTTCAAAGACTGTTACATCGAAGGAACCTATGATTTTATTTTCGGAAGAGGAGCTTCTTTATACTTGGTAAACAAAAATACTATCATTTGATTTCTTTTGACATGATCGACTTCTTCGTTTGTCTATTCAACAGATTCATTCAAATGATTCATCTTATTGATGCATTTTGTATATTTTGTGTGTAAATGAATAGCACACACATTTGCATGCGGTTGGAGATGGATTAAGAGTTATTACGGCACATGGTAGAGAAAGTGAGAAGGAACAAAACGGTTACACATTTGTGCATTGCAAAGTCACTGGAACCGGAACCGGAATTTACTTGGGCCGGTCTTGGATGAGCCACCCAAAAGTTATCTATGCTTTCACAGAGATGACTAGTGTAGTCAATCCATCTGGCTGGAAGGACAACATACAACGTTCATATGACAAGTAAACATTTCATATCATCATCTAATTTTACATAATTTAATAACTCAAAATCAAATTACATTTAAATTACATTTTGTGTGTTGTATAATTGTAATAGGACCGTGTTCTATGGAGAATACAAGTGTTTTGGACCAGGATCACACTTAGAGAAGAGAGTGCCTTTCACACAAGATGTTGATCAAAACGAAGTTAAGCCTTTCCTCACTCTAGGTTACATTAACGGCTCCTCGTGGCTACTTCCTCCTCCTAAATATTGAATTTTAAAAAAAAGAAAACATTGGTTTTGTAACATGTCAATAATCCTTGTACCAGCGAAATGTTCCCATCTTTAATTTATTCTTTTGTATCGTCTGAGATATGAATGTAAAGCCCAATCATTTTTTTTTGTACTCTCTATATAAAACGATTCGTTTCAAAATTATTTCCCGAAACTCTATGGTTTTATTCGTTATAAATCAACAAAATCCTATAACTCTCACGATATTTATCTACGTATAGATCACATGAAACGAGACTTTTCTTAGGTGATTATAATAATTTTGTGAAAAGGACCAAACTAAATTTCAGACATGACACACCATTGAGTTCATGCTATTTACGTTTGAAGTACAAACAAAGAGGAAGAGTGTTCATTTCCCTCCATGATTTTTTTTGTAAGAATTTCGATAGTTATAAAAAAAAATTGTAGAACTTTTTTTATATGAATGTTAATATCTTTAGTGAATGAAAGAGGGTAAAAAAATTGTAGAACTAATGATATTTTTTGTAGAGTTGGAAATTTTAAAACGATATCTGTACTTTCTCCATGTTCAGGATCATAACATGTTATATGTGTTGGATAATTCCAAAGATAAAAAAGAGAAAATTTTAAATAAGGTGATATAGCTTATTTAGGATTAGATAAATACAAATCCTATTAGGTTTAGGAGATTAGCTAGACCTATAAATATAGAGATTGAATTCTTAGGAGTTGTCTAAGATTCAAGTGAATGATTTAGTTTTTGTGGAGAGTTTTCTAAATAAATAAAAAAGAGATAAGTTTCTTATATTTGCTTGATTCAAACACATAAACACATACTTTGAAAATTTGATCTTAAGAAGGGAAGATACGAGACTTTGTACAATAAGTCTTACGTTCCGTGTGATAAAACAGAGAGGAACAAGACTCTGTTTTACGTGAATTGGTATCAGAGCTTACGTTGAAGATACGTGGGATCCAAGGGGTTTACATCGAGCAGGATGACTAACCCAGCTGAAGAAACTTCTCAATCAAGTAACACAGAACCATCGACAATGGGATATAACTTGAAAAGCCCGATGCTTACGTCAACCAACTACACCGTATGGTCGATGAGAATGAAGGTGATCCTTGAAGTTAATGATGTTTGGGAGACAATTGATCCTGGACAATCTGACAGAAAGAAGAACAATGTAACAAAAGCCCTTATCTTTCAATCAATACCTGAAGCCTTGATATTGCAAGTAGGAGAACAATCTACATCCAAGAAGCTGTGGGATGCAATCAAAGCAAGGTATTTAGGTGCCGATCGCGTAAGAGAAGCACGACTTCAAACATTAATGGCCGAATTTGAAAGGATGAAGATGACTGAAGGAGAAGCCATTGATGACTTTGCTAGAAGGATCTCGGGTCTAGTATCACAGTCGGCTTCTCTAGGTACCATCATCGAAGAATCCAAAGTCGTGAAACGATTTTTGACGGGCCTACCTAGTGCGAAATACATCCATCTTGTCGCATCACTTGAACAACTTCTGGACTTAAACTCCATTAGTTTTGAAGATGTGGTCGGAAGACTAAAGGCATATGAAGAGAGAGTGTCGAAAGAACTAGGCGAAACAGAGCACGGAAAACTAATGTACGTAAGCAGCCCTAAGCCTAATCAAGGATCCTATGGACATGGGACAAACTACGGCCAGAATGGGGCAGCTAACATCAGCACTCAAAACAGAGGAGGAGGAAACTCTCGAGGAAGAGGCGGAAGGATTGGAAACAGGGGTCGAGGACGCGGAAGGTCTAGTACCTAACCTCGCGAAGGAAACAACAGAGAGAACCAAGAAAAAGGAAAAAAGGATCTCTCGAAAGCAAGGTGCTGGAGATGTGACCAGTATGATCACTTTGTAAAGAGATGTCCTTCGAAACCTCCAATTGAGCAGGAAACAAACATGGCAGATACACAGGAAGCTGAAGCCTTGTATTAACAGTTCCTCGTGGCTACTTCCTCCTCCTAAATATTGAATTTAAAAAAAAAAAAAAAAAACATTGGTTTTGTAACATGTCAATAATCCTTGTACCAGCGAAATGTTCCCATCTTCAATTTATTCTTTTGTATCGTCTGAGATATGAATGTAAAGCCCAACCATTTTTTTTTTGTACTCTCTATATAAAACGATTCGTTTCAAAATTATTTCCCGAAACTCTATGGTTTTATTCGTTATAAATCAACAAAATCCTATAACTCTCACGATATATATCTACGTATAGATCACATGAAACGAGACTTTTCTTAGGTGATTATAAGAGCATCAATAACGGAGACTCTTAACGAGTCTCTTAACCAATTTTTTTAATTAAAAAAACAAAAAAAAACAAAACGGTAAGAGACGTTTTTTAAATTTCTTATTTAAGAAACGTCTCTTACTTAGTCTCTTCTTCTTTTTTTTTGGATCAGAACAACTTCATTTTCAGATCCGTTTCGGTTCCGTTTCAAATCCGTTTTTTTTTGGAATTTCGGTTTTTGGAATTTTGTGAAAAGGACCAAACTAAATTTCGGACATATGACACACCATTGAGTTCATGCTATATATGTTTCAAGTACAAACAAAAAGAAAAGAGAGTGTCCATATCCCTCCATGATTGTTTTTGTAAGAATTTCATTAGTGAATGAAAGAAGGTAAAAAAAAATGTAGAACTAATAATATTTTTTGTCGAGTTCGAAATTTTAAAACGATATCCTTACATTCTCCATGTTCAGGATCATAACATCATGTCTTCAATGTCACATGATCATGTTTTCTAAATTTCGTTTTGATGTTTTTCCAATCAATCTAGCCATGCTAATTTTAATGATTTATCATTTTTAAGTCATCTTTTTGCTAGAATATATTCATCGTTTTTATATCAAACTGCAAAATGTCAAGTTTTATAAATGTTATATTTTGGTATTCTTGTATATAATTAAGGTTTGTTAATTTACTTATTTCTATGATTAACCAATAAAGAGATGCATGTATGCTTTCAAATTCATTCAATTAGTCAAATACACAACAAGGTCAAAAGGAAACTAAAATTTTTGGGATAGGCACGACAAAGCCACCTAGTAGCCGCGTCACAGCCACGTAGGCAAAAAGTCGCCATCGTAAATTCTGCAACATGTGCGTGTTGGGTGGTCTGACTATGATTCCGAATCTGGTTCCTACGATTTAAGACCATCCAATTTTCAACGGTTCAGATTGTTTGGAAGCTTTAGTACGATGTTGTCACGTCCGCAGGGAATCACGACCTTTAATGACGACGAGCTAAGTCCTTTGGCTTCGATAGTCAATTTCTTTTTTGTTTCACATTTTCTTTTTTGAATTTGTTAATGGTCTATACTAATTTTTGTTGGTCATATTCGGAATAGCCATTTATAAATTCACCAAAATAAATCTAGCAAATTCTGGTGAAATATTCATAACTTCCTAATATGCAATTTCAATAGTATTTGATATTCTTCATCATAATCGTTTTCCAAGGACGTAATGGTTATTAAATAAAAATTAAAAGGATATGATATTTTTTCGCATGATATTTTATATGCATATAATTCTAAATGTGACGAGCATGAGTTATATATAGTATATCCATTGTCTAGATGCTGGTATATAGATTTTTTTTTTGATAAATGGTATATATAGATTATTTGAAGATTGAATAATGTGAGTCCATTGTACTTGATGCAGTTTTCGTTCGGACGCGGTGGACCTTATGTAAGCCGTTCTTAATGTTAGTCCATGTTTTAAAAATGTCATATTATTGTCTCATAGAGCAACCATCCATAGAAAACAATTTTCAAAAAAACCATAAAATTAACATTGATAGAGAATAATAGTCATAACGCCGTCCGGCATGTCCCTTGAAAAGAAAAATATATCGTCTCGCCTCTTTTTTAGAGTGTGGAGGTGGAGGTGGGGAGATGTTTCACGTGCCGATATCAAAATAGAACCTTTTTTTGTTTGTTGAAAGATATTCAATTTTAAAGTATAACTAGAGTTTGATCCGCGCAATTGCGTAGATTTTTTTTTATAATTTTATATATTATTGATCATATTTAGATTTTTCGAGTATTGAGTTTAAAATTTTCGGCCATTTCGAGTTTTGGATTCGGGTTCAGGTTTAAAACTTTTAGATTTTTCAGTTCTATCGAATTTCAGGTTGGAGTTCGGATTTGAGATTTTTAGATTTTCATGTTTCTTCGGATACTCATATGACTCCAGTTCAGATAATATCTGATACTCGAAATACCGTGAAACAATACCTGTTGGAGTATTTTATAAAAACATTAGATGACTAAACTTAAATTTTTATAGTTTCTATAACTTATTTTTATAAGTTTTTCTTAATTTTATTACTTTATGATTTTTTTGAATTTTTGTAACAAATTTTATTTAAAAAATAATAATATTGTAATATAATTATTTGTAAAAATTATATATTTCTTTTAAATTTGAAAACAAACTATATTTAAATTTGGTGAAAATGATGATTTTAAAATGTATTGGTTCATAATTTTGATTATGATCATATGAAAAAATATTTGAAAATTCTAATATGTTTTTTGAAATATGTAAATAAATAACTAGGGTTATCTTAATTTATTAGAGACATTTAATAAAATTTCTAAAACATTTTCAATTTAAAAAATCACATATGAAAAGATCTTTGTACTTCATTTTAATAAGATAGATATAATATGTTTGCATAATAAGGTTGGAGGGTCTTATAGAGTAAAAATTCTCATGAGCAAATTCATGATAATTGAAATCTGTAACTTATTAATGAATTTAGAATGTTGTGACAAAAAAAACTAATGAATTTAGAAAGAAATTTAGACAACCAAACAATGAAATAATCAAACAAGTAACAAGTGATCGGAACCACGACCACGTTGACCATATTTTGTACTCCTTTGTATTGTTGTCCATTTCATTTCTAGGTATTTGGGATGAGGCTTTGTCACTCTCCCACCCCCTTGTCAAACCGAAAGAGCTCTTGTGCTCATTCAAAACTTCATCCACATCACAAACCTTGTAGAACGAGATAGACTCTCAAATCTTGCGACGTTGTGATCAAGTGATCAACTGAGGAAGCTTTACAACCTCGATGTTGACAATGGTTGATGAAATAAATTCCATAATGCATAATTGAATGGGACCATATTGTAAATCTACTAACGGGGAAGAAGTTTATAAAGAGTTTGAAAATTGAGCCCAATCTGCATGTTGTGGCAGTGATAAAGAGGTGGTGTTTTTGTACCTTGCAGCAGAAGTATCTTCCCAATCCGTAGAGTTATCTCGAGTAGTGTATGCTTGTTGAGAGTCATTACCCTGAATGAGATCGTGTACAGGTCCCGACGTTTACAGTAGTGTGTTATCACTGGTTTGATTCACAAATCCAGATGCATCATTTTTGCAAGTCACATCCACCAATTTAAGCTTTTATGCTCACTGAATTGTATTTGGGTGATTAGAGCATCTACATATGATACCTTATGCACTGAATAATTTGTTGGAGCACGTGCATAATGTTTGTCTTTAACATGAGTTCCTTTTGCTAGATAGTTTTTGAAGAGAACTTTGCACTCTCTTTTTGTTCAATAATCATATCAATACCCACAACAAACGTATCAGCACTAATACCTTCAATTGTTGATTGCAAACTTATATTGGTGGCTTAGAAGTCAAAAAATATCTCTTCTCCTTATAGCCCAGATTTAATGTCTTTCGCATGTGGATGAAATCTATGTGTATTCAACATTAACCAAGTAAATACTACCCTCCTAATCATCTAGAGCTATAATCTTTAGAATTTTTTTGAACTTCAACTAACATCTTTGCTTCACCCATATTTGTGGGATCCAGACGAGGCTTATGTGTTAAAGTAGACTTTCCAAGATTCGGTGCAACATGAATTATTCCTAATCAAAAATAACAGCAATCAAGTATGTTCTTCAAATTTATCCATACCGGAAGTGTTGATACTTTGAGGATTTTAAATGAACCTACTGGAGTCCAAGCAGTACAAACAATAAGCAGTCATCTATGTTTCATACCCTTTTTGAATAACCCATTTCCGAGTAGGTTCGTATGGGATATGGAACATAAATGATTAATCACCAAGCTTCGTACATGATATCTTACAGCTCCTTTTCCAACCTGCTAGACTTTTTTCCGCTAAAGATTGATGCATTAGTAAAATAAAGGGTTTACAAGGTATGGTATAAAATCATATAGTTTGATAAAATGATTAGATGATCCAAGAGAAGGCTACATACAAACTTGTCCTAGGTGAGGAAGACTTAAAGTCACTTAAGCTTAGAGAGAGGATGATGGTTAAGAAAGTTAGTGGTACGACCACAATGGCCATGTTTGCCTCTTTTCGTTACAAGTTTACATCTTTTGTATACGCAGAGATGAATACATGTTGCATCTGAGGTTGGAGTAAAGTGGTTGTTGTATGTGCAAAGGGATTGTCTTAATTAGTTGTTATCATGAAGAGGGGAAATGGAGAAAGTAATTTGGTCTATATGAGCATGATTATATTTTGTAACATAACTTCTTCACCTTGGCCAGTTCCAAAGACAAATTGTAAGTTGATTTCTTGAATCTGAGACAGTCCCTTAAGAGGTAGAGAAGTCTCACAAAGTGATATAGCTGATTCTGAAGTTAAAGTTTTTTATACATATTTCAGATTGAGAAACCTAACATTGTTTTAAAATGTTGGTCTACTCGTGGCAAAAAAGATTTTATTACGCTCAAGTATACCTAAGGTACAAAATGCACTTTTATGTTATTAAAGTCTAAAAAGTTCATATGACTGTTAGTAATTCATAAAAGTATTAATACAAATCCAAATTTTCATTTAAAATATAAAAAAACTTCTCACAAAACCATTAATAATGAACATAATGACTCATACTTTCATACTTTAGTGGTAATATATTGGATGAAACTCGTTAGATTTATTTTTCCAAAGTTTGAACACAATGAAAGTAATATCATAAGGTTTTACAGAAGCAAAAAGAGATGGAGATCACAAAATGGTAGGACGTTCACCCTAGCCGCTACATTTTCTCCTTTATGCACAAATCGAGGAAGCTAAAATCTCTTTGTTCTTCGACGCTAATGGCGGCTTAAGTCGTCAGCATCGCCACCACTCTTCCACCTTCATCTCTTTTGGCTATTTTGCTCTTTATGTCAATGAATTTTTTCTTCTTTGCTCAGGTTTTTCTTCGTCCCCTCTATTTCCGTCGCCCACTATCGTCAACTGTAACTTTCGCAGATGTCATCATCGTGGTCTCTTACTCATCTTTCTCATAATCTCATATTCATCGAACACGTTTACACTTACGGATCTACTTTTGCATGAGATCTACAAAGAGTACATCTCAACTCTCACTTATCTATCTCGCCTCCACTCAATTTCAAAGATCCATCAGCACAACGACTTCAAAAACTGCATGTAGTTCCATGCACAGATAGGACGAAACACCTCAGACCCAAACCCGAAGAACATTACTCAACTAGCGTTTATTTCTCGACGGAGCCCCAACGGTGTCATTGTCGTCGTTGCCAATATGGTGATGAACTTTCTCCCCATCAAAAATACCTTTGCTCAGGCAAGTATTGAATATTTACCCTACGATGTTCTCCACTCGACCCTCCCAATATCTAAAGATTTCAGGTGAATGAGAAGTTTAGAATTTATAGCCCATGCATAGCAGCTATCTCAACAGGTCTACTAGAGATTTGACTGCCTTCATCGACAATATCCGATTGCATCTGTCTCGCCTTTATCGGGAATTTGTTCCGCAAATCTTCCAAAGTCATCATTAGCTTCTGCTCTACTAGGTTAATATATATTATTTCTGATAGTCAAAGTCATCTTTGTTATTCTGGAAAAGTATTTTATCTCTGACACGATTCTGATGGAGATCAAAATTTTTACTTGGTCACAAATAATGTTATACTCTCGATCAATACCGAGAATATAAGCGCCCGTTCTGCTGAAGATATGGGTACTTCAGATTTGATGTTGCGTATGTTCACAACCCCGAAAACATCATAGTCTTTCATGACTAGTTTTATATTAAGACAAGTCCGTTCACATTGTCATCGACAAAACTCAGGGTCGTAATGTTCGGGTGTCTTAGCAAAGGAATTGATATTTTTATTCAATGCCATCATGCACCCAACCCTACAATCATTAATCACAAGCATAACTACAACATTACAGTTAGTTTTGATATCAGAGCATAAGTCCTCTAGCCTCTTAAACTCAACCATTGTGGCGATTTCTATACAAAACTCCTCATGCCTAGGCCGATAGAGATCGCCTATCCATTTCTCTTTCTTTAAGGAGAGAGCTACTCCACAAATTTGGCCTCCCCCCAAGGAAGTTACAAAGACTTAGCCGTTATGAAAAATTCATATCAAATTTCATCCTACAAGGGCCGGGAATGATCACTTCCACATTTCTCCTCAATAGAGGAGAGACCACTTCCACTGATATCCCTCTCCATGAGAGGTGATCTTTACATGGTGTCTAAAATCTTTGTTTTAACGTCAAGTCAAGATGACTAAGATGACTATGGTATCATCATTTGAAGAGTCTGAAGTGCATTTTGAGTCTTTTTTAGATTGGATTGTGAGTGAAAACTTTGATATCGTTCATGCTGCATTATCGAAGTTTCAAAAGTTTGTGTCTCTATCTGTTTATTACTTTGGATGTCTTGTATGTGAAACTTATTCCCGTGTTACACATCGTGATGTGTACGATGTAGCTTCTATCTTTGAACTTGGTTGAGATTATGAATAGAAAAAGTTGGGCAAAAAAAAGATTTACAAAAGCAAATGTTGGAAACTCGATGATGTTGATTAGATATGTATGTTTTGTCTTTGAGATAATCTAAATCAAACTATATCACACTTAATTCGATTTTAAAACTCAATTAATATGAATCAATCTTTCTATGTTAGATTGATTTACCTGTAAAATTAGTGGAATAGTTGTGAATGTTCTTGTGTATATGATTTGTATTGCGCTAATTTTATGAAGATTAGATCATCCAAACTAGATATGGGCATTGAGATATTCAGGTCGGGTTCGGTTCAGTTCTATTTAGGTCTCGGGTATTTTGGTTCTAGATCTTAAGATCATTCGAGTAAATTTTTCTCGCTTCAGGTTCGGTCGGTTCTACTTTGGGGATCAGGTATTGTATCTTGTATGGGAATCATTAATTAACCGAGTTTTTCATATTCAGTTTGGTTCAATTTTTTTACCCGAACAAATGTAAAATACCCAAATTATTGACAAATAACCGAAATTAAACCAAAATACAAGTTTATAAAGAAGTTAAGAAATCCAAATCATACGTGTAAAAACTCAGCAAACAAATCCAAACACCAAATTCAAGATTCATAAACCTTCTAAAGCCATTCTCAAATATTCCAAAATATATGTAAAATATTCTAAAATATCAAAATGCAAAGTTCAAAACATATAAACTACAAAGTGTGAAATATGTTCTTCAAGTTCATTCTTCTTTTGAGTTAAACTTTCTATGGAGTACCAAAGTCTCAAATAAGTAACAAAAATAGAACATATTGTATTGATAAAAACTTTTAAAACAAAGAAAATAAAGAATTATCAAACAAACAAGAATCTTACATGTCACAACATTGTCTTCATACTCAAACTCGTAAACATTTGTTCCATTGTAACAAAATTAAACAACTTAAAATTTGATTTTAAACACTGTTCTACACACATCAAAACCTCAACCGTAAAAGGAGTTAGACAACTCCTATATGAATCAATGAATCTACCACTTGTGCTAAGAGCACTTTCAGAAGACACATAGGACACTTGCATTGTGAGCACATCTCTTCCAATCTATGATAGGATAGAAAACTTGGAACAATGTAGTTCCACAAGACTGCGCATCAAAATCCATCCCAGATAGTGTTTTGGGATTCTCAACATTGTCCTTTTGATAAACTTCCAGCTCATCCATAGTGTCTTGAACCTCTATTGTTTCAACCATCTCTTTATACACACATTCCATCCTTTCATATTTTAAATCAACATCTACCAAATCCACTTTATCTTGAGATTGATTTTGACAACAAATGATGATGTCTGCTTAAACTGAGATGAATGTCACGTTGCCACTTTACTATATTTTTCACTATACTCAAGAAACATGTCATGCAGAATATCAAGGATTGATGTATATCTTTAGCATCAAAACTATCTTCTCACATAGTTTATCAAAACAAATTTTAGCAAACGTCATCTTCTTCCTAGGATCAAAGACTGAGGAAACAATCAATATCTTATTAATGTATTTCATCATATCTTAGTATTTTTCAAGTTTCTTTAACATTTATTTAGCCTTAATTTATGCTCAAAGTCTATAATATTACACAATGACATCAATTATTCTCTATTGTAACTATTTCACTATATCATTTGTAAGAGTTTAATGAAACTGAAGTCGACATTATCAAAGTTGAGGTGTAGAATATGATAAGTACCTTTACTGACCTATCAATTGTATTCAAATTTGTTGTAGAAGAAGGACAACATCTTTTTGCATTACACATAACTTATACACTAGAATCTACTTCGGCATAAACCATCCTTATCTATCAGACTAATTATATAAGCACAACATCTCATATGCATATACTCTATTCAACACAAAAAGCCTCATCAGACTGTAAAGCAAAACTACTCTTAAACTTTCTAAATGTTGAAGAATTTGCAGTGGCGTTATCAACAATAATGCAAAAGACCCTATGTATACCACATTCACTTAAGCACTCGAGTAGAAAATTACCTATTATCTGACCTTTGCAATTGATGATGTACTTGAATTTGATTATCAACTTCTTTAGCTGCAAATGGACATCAATGAAATGTAGTGTAACCACCATATAGCTCGCACTTGTTGTAAACAACAGAGAAAGACACCAATAAGCATTTTCATAGTTAAAATTATTTTATAATAAGCAAAACCAAATAACAACATCAAAATTCAGAAACAAGTTACACGTGGTTTGAGTTACCTATATGTCTGTTGTCAAAGAGACTCTCTGCTTGTTTGATATAAACCAATACTTCAAAGATTTCTTCCTCTTCATGTACATTTCTACTATGTCCCTTGTTGCAGTTCTCCTTGAATGAGTCTATACATATTCACCTTTTTGCAGAAATTCTTCCAAGCAATGCATTCAACAAAAGCTAGAGGCAGTTCTGCTACCACAAGCAACTCATTCATAGCCTCCCTGAAGAGGCCTCAGTCACTCTAGCATTCTTAACATTTCCATCATCATTAATGATACCTTTCTTTTTCCGTCTTGCCATGCTTGATACTGTTTACAGCTTCCTGGATGTTTTTGTAGGTTTGATGTCCCAGATGATGTTGTACAAGCAAATATCTTGTTGCAAGTACATTTGTTTCGAGACTCTCTTGTTCTTGTATAATGCGATCAAAAATAAGATTTTAGAGCATGAGCATTGGGGGGTTCTTGGTGAGTTTCTCAACATTAAAATAATGGTAAAAATTGAAAAGTAGGAGAGAGGTACAAGAGAGTTTCTTATTCTCCATAAGAAACTCTCCACACACTTGTCATTTTTTTATTTATTTTAATAATTAAATTTATTATTTTTATAATGGTATGAAACTCTTGTGAGTTTCTTACCAATGCTAATGCTCTTAAGATGATCTTTTTTTGATTTGATTGGTTGAGAAGTAGCTCTATCATTATCCTTCCTTATCCCAAGAGTGCTAAATTCATCTTTTTGTTTCTGTCTATCTGAGTATTTTATTATAATTTGACAAAAAAATAATATTTTATTATGTTGGATCAGACAAAGAATCTATATGAGATTAAAAAGCAAAAAAAAAATAAAGCATGTATTATCGATTCCAAAATCATCAAATTTAATAACAACATTTAAATTATGTAGAAATATACAACCCTTTTTGGATTATAAGTTGTTAACCTTTTGGATATTTATTTGACTTTTTAAATAAGACAAAAAAAAATGGTTGAGAAAAAACTAATGAAGCTTCAAAAACAGATATTAAAGGGTAAAAGAGTCTTTTTCAAAAGATAAGAAAGTTTTGTTTTTTGTTGGTCTTCGTCTGACGTAATGATGCGTCAAAAATATCAAAATCTCATTTCAAATTAGCTTTTCTCTTGTTTCTTTCTTCTTTCTTCTTCCCCTACAAATACTCTCTCCTTTCTTCTTCCTCCATTAAGCACCAATTTGCTTCGTGTTTTTACCTTTTGCTGATTCGTCCTGATCAGAAACTACTCTTCTTCTTCTTCTTCATAGCTTTTTTTTCTTTTGTTTCTTTTCCGCATTTCTCTTGGTGGGTTTCTCCGATCACACCAGATTCGTTCGAAGATTTGGATCTTCTCGATCACTTCCCTGAGTTAGAATTTTAAGAGAGCGATGAATGCTTTAGCCGCAACAAACAGAAACTTCCGTCATGCATCGCGAATCCTAGGTTTGGATTCGAAGATCGAGAGGAGTCTTATGATCCCTTTTAGAGAGATCAAGGTTTGTAAACCCAGAAGAAAGATTCCTCTTCCCCATTTCTTGATTCATCTTAAAGTTTTCGATTTTTGATTTTGATTCTTCTTCAGGTCGAGTGCACGATACCTAAAGACGACGGAACTCTAGTTTCGTACATTGGATTTAGGGTTCAACATGACAATGCTCGTGGACCCATGAAAGGTGGAATCAGATATCATCCTGAGGTTTGTCGATCTTGGGTTTCAAAATCGATATCTGTTTTGATCGAGATTGAACTTTTAGGGATTTGGGTATTTCTAAAGTTTTGATTTTTTTTCTGGGTTCAAGGTTGATCCCGATGAAGTTAACGCATTGGCTCAGCTTATGACGTGGAAGACGGCGGTGGCTGACATTCCATACGGCGGAGCTAAAGGTGGAATCGGATGTAGTCCTCGTGACTTGAGCCTGAGCGAGCTCGAGCGTCTTACTCGAGTCTTTACTCAGAAGATTCATGATCTCATCGGTATTCACACCGATGTGCCTGCTCCTGATATGGGCACTAACGCTCAAACTATGGCATGGATTCTTGATGAGTACTCAAAGTTCCATGGCCATTCTCCTGCTGTTGTCACTGGGAAACCCATTGTAAGAGTCTCTTTCACTGGAATCGGTTGAACCGGATTGTTATTCGTGTTTGATTTGATGATTTGAAGTGGTTGATTGTGTGTTTTGAGATTTTTTTGGTATGTGACTGTTGTTGGATCATTTGTGTGTGTAGGATCTTGGTGGTTCGCTAGGTAGGGAAGCTGCCACAGGACGCGGTGTAGTCTTTGCCACCGAAGCTCTTCTTGCTGAATACGGGAAATCAATTCAAGGCTTGACATTTGTTATTCAGGTTAATTCAGTGTCACTTTATCGTATATCTCGAGCTTAATCTTTGTATAATACTGAGGAAAGAAAAGTTGAGAGATTTGCTTGCTTGGTGTGTGACAGGGTTTTGGGAATGTTGGAACATGGGCTGCGAAGCTGATCCATGAGAAAGGTGGAAAAGTGGTTGCGGTAAGCGATATTACAGGAGCAGTCAGGAACCCTGAAGGTATCGACATCACTGCGTTGTTGAAACACAAAGACGCAACTGGAAGTCTAAATGATTTCAGTGGCGGAGATGCTATGGATTCAAGCGAACTGCTAATCCATGAGTGTGATGTTCTCATCCCTTGCGCTCTTGGCGGTGTCCTGAACAAGTAAGAAACAACACTCTCACCCATCAAATTAACACGGAACTTGGAGTTTCAGTCTCTGATTCGTTAAAAACGTTTGATCAGGGAAAATGCGGGAGATGTAAAGGCAAAGTTCATCGTAGAAGCAGCAAACCATCCAACCGATCCAGAGGCTGATGAGGTAATTCAGCGGATAAACACTAAAAACCCATAACTTGATCTATTTAAAGATCTAATCCTAAAAACTATTTGATTATATTGGCACAGATTCTGTCGAAGAAAGGAGTGATAATACTTCCAGATATATACGCAAACGCGGGAGGAGTGACAGTGAGTTACTTTGAGTGGGTGCAGAACATTCAAGGGTTCATGTGGGAAGAGGAAAAAGTGAACCTTGAGCTACAAAAGTACATGACTCGAGCCTTTCACAACATCAAGTCAATGTGCCATACTCATTCCTGCAACCTCCGTATGGGAGCTTTCACCCTTGGTGTAAACCGAGTGGCTCGAGCCACCCAGTTGCGTGGTTGGGAAGCTTGATTCAATCAAATCCCCCTCCTCATCCTCTGTTTCTTTCTCTGTTTTTCGCCTGTTTCATTTTTACTAAAAGTCTATTGATTTTCCGAAATGGAAAACAAAACAAAATCAATTGAATAACTAACAAATTGGAATAAAAAATATTGTTGGAATTTTTTTCCATTGAAAGAGAGAATTTTTTCCTGTTTATTGCATCATATATTTTGTTACAAATCAAAAAATTCAAGATCATAATTTGAAGGGGAAAATCGCATAAAAAACCTCATAATTTGGAGGTAGCACAATAAACCACGAGGATGACAATTTTGTCACATTTAACCTTGAAAATGCCTTCCGCGTGCGCGCCGTCTTTTGTTTAAACGGAACAGTTGACGCCGTTAACAAATATTAATAAAATATTAATTAAAAATAACAAATAAATAAGAAAAATAAAAAATTCAAAAATCATTTAAAATTCAAAATATTTCTTAAAAAATTCAAAAAAACTCCTAAAAATTTCTAAAAATTTCAAAAAAAAATTCTAAAAACCGAAAAAATCCAAAGTATAAAATAATAATTTTAGAAAAATATTTAAAATATTATAAATTCAAAATATGTATAAAATTTAAAAAATGTATCTTAAATTCATAAAATTCCTAAAAATTTTCAAAAAAATTCCAAAAACCGATAAAAATTCAAAGTATAAAATTATAATTTTAGAAAAATATTTAAAATATTATAAATTGAAAATATGTATAAAATTCAAAAAAGTTATCTCCAAGGCTATTATAATTTGAAAAGATTATAATTTTAGAAAAATATTGAAAATATTATAAATTTAAATTCCAAAATAATTCAAAAAAATTAAAATAATATCAAAGGCAATGTATTGTAGTAGGGCTCTTAGTCGTGATTTTATATGTTCACCG
>OVAN01001283.1:0-42742 GCA_900406275.1 Anastatica hierochuntica | reverse complement strand
TCGATAACTCGCTAATTCGCTGTCTCGATCTGTTGATCTTTGGCTAACAAGGTCTGTGAACCATATAACATTGACAGTGAGAATTTCGGTTCCCACATGAAGCATGAGGNAGTGAGAATTTCGGTTCCCACATGAAGCATGAGGCTGCTAAGGAGAGTAGAGAGCCCAACTATAGGTCTCATTTTGGAGAGATCATCACTGTTGTCCTCACTTTTAGAGGAGTAGACTTGAGTGTTGAGTCACCTATGGATTGTAGTAGATTGCTGAATCTTTTAGCCCTTGCTAGATCTCGCTATCTTGCGGGATGGATATTAGGGTAGTGAGACCTTTGCCTACCAGTTTGTGCCTCTTCATGACACATAGCCAACTTGCTACGTTCTTCCTTGCTCGTCACTTCCATCTATGCAGGAAGGTTACACTCTTTTCGACCCTTATCCTTCTCAGAATTTCAGGAGATCTCCAGAGTGCCCCATCCTTGGCATGAGGGACTATCTTAGAGCCAAGGCATTTATCGCCAAGACTGGTGCACGGGTAGGAGGATCACTTCCTTGGAGCATGGTTGCTTCAGATTCTGTACCACAAATAGAGTCTTTGGAGGATCTTCGAGCTGCTCTAGCTACAGAGAGGCGTAGGAGAGTTTGACTAGAGAGGATGATGAGCATAGTTGTTTGTGTTCTGAGACACGTTGTACCAATAGTCTTCAGGAGTACTCGCAAAGAGAGAGCTAAGCCAGCTGACGATGGAGACTTAGAGAGTTTCTCTCTAATTTCAGACTTTGGACATGATGCAGGTGAGACATCATACACAGCTCAGAGTAACTCCTCAGCCCATGCAGGATACACTCCACACAGAATCTGGATGCAATTGTGAACACTAACACTCTGGATGATTCATATTTAGCAGACTTTTGATTCTTTATCAGGTTTGAGTCTTTTAAGTCTTTAGCAAACTTTTGAGTCTTTTAAGTCTTTAGCAAACTTTTGAGTCTTTATCAGAGTTTACTGACCGAAAAACTATAAGTGGATAGATCTACCAAGATGACCATGTCCCGTTAGAACTCGGATTTTCAATGCTGGTTCCACTTTAAAATGAATTTAATTTCTCATCGTGGGGTTTGGTACACTCTGGATAGACTCCTCTTTGAGGTATGACACTAATTATTAGTGAGTAATGTCCCTTATACTATTTCTTTCATATAAAATGGATTAAATGTTCAATGAAATGAGCAAAGGGAAAATATCTTAAAAATTTCGAACCTTATAGACTCATGGAGACTTATTCCACTTGTGTTTAATTTAGAAAAGAAAGAAAATAAAAAAAAATTGAAAAAAAGAGATCGATTGAAAAAATAAAATGATACCCTAGAAAAGTAGGAAAAAATCAACCTCTAAAGCATAAGAATAAAACGGGGATAGGACTTTACAAAGGTGATTATGTGGCTAGAAACTTGATTGAGTAAAGAGTCATTTGTTCTTAGATCGATATTCCCTCGATGAGACCACACCTTAAAATTAATAGGAACTAGTTGAGCTGTTTTCTTTTGTGATTTTGGCTCGAATTGGGATGGTTGCTAAGCGAAAGGGGAGTACGTGGAAGTTGATCTTTGTATGTTGGTGTTGCTGTATGAAGATGACCGGGAGGACCCCGATGCAATGTTTCAGAAAAAAAGGTTTGTTTCCGCGTTTTCAATCTTCTTTTTCGTTCTTGGATTTTCTTAGATAAGTCCAGAAGAGTTGATAACACTATTATTTTACCATTTTTAGTTGGATTTTTAGTTATTTATTTGCAGATATTAATGTTTTTTCGACCTCTAGAGATATTTTCTCTTTTTTGTATTTTTAGGGACTAATTAGGTTAAATTATCAAAAAAAGATGGAGAAACGTGCTAATTAGACCTCATTAATATTACCGAGCATGTTTCATTGACAGATCATGAAGACGGAGGCTCAAAATGCTTGAGTTTTGCATTTTACCAATCTGGACAGATTCTCAGTATCAGAAAGATCATCATGAAATTAGGTCTTTCCTTCATTGGATTGAGATAGAATTTGGCCAGAAGTTTTCTTCTTGAGTTATCTTTCAAATGCAATTGGTTTGAAGTCATTTGGAGCTGTGACCAAGGAGTTATAGCTGTTTAAGCGAAGATATGTATGTTCGTCTCATTAAGAAAGCAAGTGGAGCAACATTTGAAGTTGTGACCGGGTGATGGAGTTGCCACCACCGGTCGAGTGCTCATTTTTGGAACACTGCAGTTACAGAGGTATTTCTTGGTTAGAGACAGATTTCAACTCATAACTTTCGGTTCGCTTTACCGAATTTGATTCCGCTAAGAACCGACATAACCAAAGACGACCTAAGGAACTCTAGTATTATAAATAAGTTGCTTTTAGCCTTTAGAAAGAGAGAGCCACAATTTTTTACAGGGAGTTACAAGCCGTCAAAAGCTTTGAGAGATTCTTTTGTTTTGTTCTTCAAGTTTTGTAGTGTTCTTTGGAGAGATCCATTCTATACTTTGTCATAGAGAAGATTTCTTTACTATTGGTCTATTTAATGATGTTTTTCTCATTTATTGCTTGATGTTTTCTCATTTATTGCTTGTTGTTTTTCGTTTTCCATGTTTGAGTAGTCATTAGTTAGGTTTGTAGGCTTCTCAAAGAGATCATGTTATCGTGAGATGCTAGTATTTGATTAGGGATTCATATAGTCTTTGTCTCGGTTGATCTTTATGCATGATTACTCTATTTTCGCATCTAGTAGTCTGTTCATAGGTAGATTTGCATTCCAAAAGCTTGTTAAATCACTTGAACCAAATCTTTGACAAGTTGAGTTCGAGGAGGCTTCGAAAGTAGATCGCCCTGGCTCAATGAACTTATTGAAACTTGTGTCTATGTAATGCATGCTAATTTATTTTAACTCCATTCGAAAGTCTAGGTTCTTTGATATTTACCATAGAATCCCGAACCGCGAAAATGGAGAGGATCTAAATTAGTGTTTTCGAGTTCTAGACTTTCCTTAATTCAAATCCCTAAACAAATCGGTTTTCTCTATGATGCATGATTCTCTGCGAATGTCCTATGTGCCTAACGCTTTCTCCCATTGATTTACACCGTTTTAATTATTTTAAGTTCCTTTCTTTAACTTTTAAATTCACTAAACAATCCTTTTATTTCCTGTTTTAGCTTAAATTAATCATGAAATTCGTAGTGCAAGATCTTAGTCCTCGTGGGATCGATAACCTGAAGTACTTCGAACTACGCTGTTCAATTGTAGTAGTAGTGTCTTTTTGGGTGAAACTTGAAGCGCTATCAAGATTTATGGCGCCGTTTCTGGGGACTTGATTCGTTACCTACGAACTTTCTTTATTGATTTTAGTCTAGAACGTTTTTATTTTCAGTTTTTACTTCTTTTTGTTTTTTATTTTCAGATTTTATGCAAAGGAGACCTTCTTCGGACAACCCATCTACAGCCAATCCTCCCATTGACATCATTGAACGTACCTTCAGGAGATAAAAGAGAAAAAGATTAGCTGCTATGGAAAATCCGAACCAGAATCCTCCTCATGGACAGCCACATCTTGTGGACAATCAAACCGTTCTCACTGAACAAGGAGATGTAGCTGTTGGGCCATGGATTTAACGTCGCCCCTACCGCCCATCTTCCACCTCACACCAACTTACCAGCTGCTGTAGGACTTCAAGGACTCCAAGGAAACCCACAAGAACCTCTTGGTGCTGCCTCCGTTCCACAAAACCAACCAGGAAGAGAAAATGCACCTATTTGGGGAAATTCACCTGTTCAAGTAGAAGGCTGATCAAAGATAGAGGTGTATCCCAAGCTGTGTTCGCTAATAAGGAATTCAATCGCCCTCCAGCCCTTGGGGAGTCCAAAGATCGCTTTCACTCCTAGTATGCCCGAATCTACCGGTGAAGTCTTGACGTCTGCATAACAACAAAGAAAGCACAGAGTAAGGCGTTAGCAAGGTCAAGGAATATCTAAAACAGTATCAAGTCTACAGATCTTTGCTTTCCCAGCGAGTTAAAAACCCTGGGTTATCTCCCAAAGAGCGAAGGTAATAACGGTTTCTGTAGACCTCATCCTTGGCCCTCCTGACGCAGTGAGCCCGGTCGTCTACCAAGGCTTCCTTGCCCATTCTGGTGTGAAGGTGATACCTCAAGGGTTCACTTCGGTAGAAGAAGAAGTAGTAGGTGTAAATAACCTCATCTACTCCCACCGAATTAGAGGTCAGTTCTGATAAGGCCTGGATATACGTCAGAATGCGGAAGGCAGGAGGAGAAAATTGATTGCGGCAGATCCCAAGTTTGTTGGCCATCGCAATCACTAGCCAAGGCAGCAACCTCCGAAAACCAGTCTCTAGATACACTTCGTATATGGCAATGTCCGAAGGTCAACGCATCTAAATGGAAGGCTTGGTGGAAGATAAAAAAGAATTCGCGCTTCCTCTAACGATCTTTGATCAAGCATCGACAGCGGATTGGGGTCTACTAAAACCTTTGGAGGCATTCTAAAAAGATCGTGTTTCTTTAAAAAGAGGCTCAATCGGGATCCTAAGAAAGGTCCTAACGACAGAAGAGGAGATCAAAGAAAAACCATTACCCTAGCAATGGGAGCTGAAAGCGGTAAAGATGCGAACGACGAAAGCCGTTAGAGATCTGAAGAATCGAAAGAGAAATAGTCAGAAAACCGCTCAAATATCTACAGAAAAGATCACCAACGGTGAAATCCCTAAGTAAAAATCGAAGATCTACTGCCATCAACTCAGCACAATCACTACTAAGGGTAAAAGAAAGCCATATCTACTGAAAATGCACTAAAGACTTACCGAAAAAAGCAGAGGAAGTGGTGATCTTTCGAGTGAAAACCCTAATCTGACTTTGAAGAGGCAAGCAAAAAAAGTGAAATGATCAAGACTTATCACTTTCCCGCCTATATATAGCCCTAGAGGTAATGGGCCAACGACAAAAAGAGAAGCCCAGATTACGCCATGGAGTTCAAGCCCAAGAGTTCATCAAAAAGATGTGGCCCACCAAGCACTGATGAGACTCATCAAGGATGAAGCCATAGCAACGAAAACCATGGAGGGAGCTTTTTCTTATTTTATTTACTTACACAAAGTCGATCCCAGCACTAAGGTATGAACCGAAATCTCTTAAGATAGGATCTAAATTCCACACGTGAAAAATGAGGAGTGGGGGGCAACTGTTGGAGGTAAATTTATTCCCTTAGAGTCCGACCATAGCCTAGACCAAGGAGACATAGATAAACCCCCTATTTGTAGGTGATAACCCAGGACATAGCCAAGGACGCCATCCCCAAGCCAAGGTAGGCCGGATATCCCCTAAGTCGGTCTAAGATCTTAAGAGATAAGGACAAATGCCTTATTGAATCTAGGGAAATATTCTTTTGTATAATAAGCTCGAATATAGGAGTTATCCATAAGATAAATGGAAACGCTAACTCGAAAAAGCCATAAATACAAAGGGAAGAACCCTAATTCAGGGATCCGATCTGACCCCAAAATCCAAAAGTTACACATTATTGTACTCGATCTCTTATTCATCAATAAAGACCTCATTTCTTTCATCTCTTCGCTCATCTCTCTAAAACCTCTAAAACCATCGATTTCATTGTTCTTTTTCTTCTCCATCGAAGAACGTCCAAAAAAACCCCAAAAAGTAGTCACTTTCAATTTTTAATTTATTTGTGTTTGCTTATATGAAAGTTAAATTTTTGTAATAAATAGGCATGCTATATATAAATAGATTGTCTACATATATTGTATACAATTCCTTATACGTTATAATAATTTCCATTTATTTACAAATATATATCCGTTTCGAAAAATTCAAATACGTTAAATAGGAAAAAAAAAGTCTACTTTTTTGCGTATTTACAATTTCGTTTCGTTATATATATATAAACCTATAGAGCTGTTGGGAATAAATTTATTCCCTTAGAGTCCGGGCATAGCCTTGACCAAGGTCGGTCTAAGACCTTAAGAGATAAGGACAAATGCCTTATTTGAATCTTGGGAAATATTCCTTTTGTATGATAAGCTCGAATATAGAAGTTATCCATAAGATAAAAGGAAACCCTAACTCGAAAAGCTATAAATACAAAGGGAAGAACCCTAATTCAAGGATCCGAAACTTTGACACCCGAAAACACTCATTGTACTCGATTTTTTTAAGATCAATAAAAGAAATCGTTTACAAACTCTTAGTCTTTTCCGCTCATCTTCCTCATCTTTCTTTCTTTGAAACCCTAAAACCCTTAGCTATTTGTTCTTATTCTTCTCCATCGAAGAACGTCTAAAAATCCCTATACAGTTTGGCGCTAGAAGGAGAGGGAGATTTCAACAAGAACAAAACATCAAAGATGAGCGAATCTCACAGTTCATCTGAACTAGAAGAGATTGACATCCTCGGATCTGCATCTATGGAGAAAACGCACGAAACCGCCGACGACACGGCGGTCGCAGCGAAACTCCAAGAGTATGAGGGGATCGCGGCAAAGCTGAATCAAAGTGAAGCCCGCATGAAGAAGTTGGAGGATAAGAACGTGACTCTCAAAGCCTCGGCGGCAGAGAAAAGCGTTCAAACATCTAATACGGACGCCGAAGGCGACGTGAAGCGTGTCAAGTTCAAGAGGAAGGTTCCACCGGTGTAGTCGTTGGACGATACACCGATAACGATTGCAAAGGAGGCACGAGCATATCAAACTCCAATCTCAAGTCTGATCCGGACCCCTAGCTCCTACCATAAAAACGGCCCTAGCAAACCTCATGAATGAAGCGCTAAAGAGGCCCATGGACTAGAAGCCATGCTGACGGGAAGGCTAGAAGCTATGGAGAATATGATTAAGCGCTTGCCAGGGGTGGCCCCTAATTCCTACACTGATACACTGTTTGTCGACGCCATCGCTCTCGGCGAAGTTCGTAAGAAGTTCATGTGGCCAACCATGGCCCTTTACGACGGAACCCCGACCCTGACATGAACATAGCCCAATACCGACAACGCATGCTCACTGTCTCTATTGTCCATGAGCACTTGGAAGTCTGTATGTTCAAAGGATTTGGAGCAACCCTCATAGGCCCAGTGCTGTTGTGGTACTCCAACCTAGCCAATGGCTCCATTGGCTCCTTTGCTGCGCTAGCGGATCGCTTCATAGAGCAATTTTCCAGCAACAATACTCTGAGACGGGACTCTGACGATCTCTACCGAATCAAACAGAGGAAGGACGAGAGTTTGAGGGAGTACGTTCGAAGGTTCAACGAGGCCAAAGTACTGGTGCCCAACTGCATCGCCTCTACCGCTATCTCAACCTTTAGGCAGGGGTTGTTGAGTTGTGGCGACCTCTACAAAAACCTCACTAAGTACCCTTGTCGTACGATGGAAGACGTCCTCTCCATGGCTTGGGCACAGATAAAGTGGGAAGAGGATCCTGCCTATCAAGCTCACGTAGCTCCGAAGGGTAGCCCTAAGATCCTCAAGCAAGACAAAGTCCTTAGCAGACAAGCAGACCGACCTTAGGGTCAAATAGAGACTGGAGGAAGCAGTGAGAGTCCCGCCAATCTATGGGCCAAGTCCATGGCAGTCGCCAACAAGGAAGAGCGCGTGGCTTTACCCAAGCCCGTCGAAGATGTGCTAACCACGGCTCCCGCAGAGGTGATCGCGGAGCTAAGGCGTTTCGCCAAGGATGCCACGTGGCCATCCAATCCACGATCTTCCGTGTATACCAAAGCAGGGAGTTTTGAATGGTACGACTTTCACCGGGACTACGGTCACTAGACCAAGAACTGCACTCTGCTAAGGCAAGAAGTGGAAAACCTCTTAGAAAAGGGGCTCCTAAAGGACTTAATTGCCAAGAGCAGTGCTGAGATAACCCAGCAACACCAACCTAATCTTCCTGAGTCTACAGAAGAATCAGACCCCAAAGTCACCCAAGCTACTAGGGTGATCAACTCGATCTCAGGAGGACTCGAGGATCAGGCAAAATTAGGGGCCCGCGCCCCACAGGAGTCGTAGAGCGAAGCATCAACAGAAGCGGGAATATGTCTCACTCTTTTTGTGGCGGCAAGGGACAACCTACTCATAACGATGCCCTGGTTGTGTCCCTAACCATGGCTTCCTGCATTGTCAAAAGGGTCCTCATCGATAGCGGGAGCTCAACCAATATCCTCTTTGCGCGAGCCGCCAATGAGATGGGGATTCCAGACTCTGAAATCACGCAGAGACCAAGTTTCCTGGTCGGTTTTAGCAAAGAGACAATCCAAACCATTGGAGAAGTCACTTAGAATATGGGAAGCAAAAGTCCACCAACGAATTAGATTCGCCGTCGTAGATTGCCCATCGGCATACAACGCTATCATGGGAAGACCATAAAATCCATGCGATGAAGGGTGTCCCTTGCACCCTACATCAGGTTATTAAATTCCCAACCCCTTGGGGAGTAGGGAAAATCAAAGGAGACTTGCAAGATGCTAGGTCCTACTATAAGATCACTCTCAAGGGCACGCCAACGATTCCGACACCAATTTTGGCCAAGGCCAATACCCACGATGAAGAGCCAAAGATCGAACATCTGGATTAAGTTCCCTTGGCTAAAGGTGATTCCACCAAGAAATTGAAGATCGGCTCGCGTCTCTCCGTAGACCTAAAGGAAAGGCTGATAGGTCTCATTCGATCTAACCAAGACTGCTTCGCCTTGTCGCATGCGGACATGCTAGGGATTGACCCCAGCATCATCTCACATAGACTAATGGTCGACTTGGACCACCTACCGGTGAAGCAGAAAAGAAGTAAATTCGCCCCCGAAAGAGATGCCATCGTCAATAAAGAAGTACGCAACCTCCTCGAAGCATGATTCATATGAGAGGTGCGATATCCTGAATGGCTAGCCAACGTGGTAGTTGTGAGGAAAAGGAATGGGAAATGAAGAGTCTGTAACGATTTTACAGATCTCAACAATGCTTGTCCCAAGGATCCTTTCCCTCTTCCACACATCGATAAGCTAGTCGATGCCACTACTGTGCACCAACTCATGAGTTTCATGGATGCCTTCAGCGGGTACAATAAGATCTTGATGCACCCCAGTGATCTAGAGAAGACAACGTTTATAACGTCCCAGGGAATCTATTACTACAAAATCATGCCCTTTGGCCTCAAAAACGCTGCGTCTACCTACCAGAGGCTGGTCAACCAGATGTTTGCCGAACATATCGGTCAAACCATGGAAATGTACGTCGATGACATGCTGGTAAAGTCTTTACTGGCGGAAAAACACATTCTACACTTGCACCAAGCCTTCGACACACTCCGGAAATACAAGATAGCTCAACTCGACCAAGAGCTCGTTCGGCGTTAGTTTCGGCCAGTTCTTAGGATATATCATCACTCATCGAGGAATCAAAGCTAATTCAGAGAAAATAAGAGCGATCCATGGGATCCCAACGCCGCAAACTCCCAGGGACGTCCAGAAGCTAACAGAAAGAATGGTGGTCTTTAGCAGGTTCATCTCAAGGTATCAGACAAGTCGCATCCCTTCTTCGAAGCCCTCAAGAAGGGAAAATAATTCGTATGGGACAACAACTGCAAAGAAGCCTTGGCGACCCTCAAAGATTATATATCCACACCGCTATTGCTACCTAAGCCCAAGGACAAAGAGACCTTGTTGTTGTATCTTGTTGTCTCCGATCACGCCGTCAGCGATGTCCTCGTGAGGGAAGAAGCCGCCATCTAGTATCTTGTTTACTATATTAGTAAATCACTTCTGGATGTAGAGACACGATATAATCATCTGGAGAAGTTGGCCTTGGCCTTGGTGTTAGCAGCTCGAAAACTAAGGCCCTACTTCCAAGCGCATACAATCGTACTAGTAACCTCCGGTCCCATCAAAGTCGTCCTACATAAGCCAGAAGTGTCAGATAGGTTAGCCAAATGGGTCATAGAACTGGGAGAGTACGGCGTGGTCTTCAGGCCAGCCACCGCCATAAAAACTGAGACGCTGGCAGATTTTGTAGCTGAATTCGCACCCACTGTTGATCTGTTGGTGAAGGAGGAGGTACAAACTCTCTAAGACATACGATCGGATGGAGAATGGATATTGCACGTAGATGGCTCCAATGACTCCACAGGAACGAGCCTTGGAATCGTATTGACATCATCCCATGGCGAGAGAGAATCTTGGGCAGTGCGATGCGAATTCAAAGTTACAAACAACGAATCCGAGTATGAGGCCCTTATAGCGAGGCTCACGTTAGCAAAGGAATTAGGAGCTCGAAAGATCACGGTCCATAGTGATTCGCAATTGATCGTCAACCAGATCCAAGGCAATTATCAAGCCAGGGACACGACCATGGCCAAATATCTCACGATGGCGAAGGAACGCATAGCAAAATTCGAGGAGTGCAAATTGCACCAAGTACCATGAGAAGAGAACAGCCAGGCCGACGCATTGGCCAACCATGGATCTGCCCTGCAAGCTACCGAAAGACTCGATATTCCTTTGCTAATGTTGCAATGGTCGGCCATCGCTAAAGAGGTACTCGCTACAGAAGTGGAAGCGGGCAGTGGCGTGACCCAAGGGTTCACTGAGACAACATACGATTAGAGAACATCGATAATATGATACCTCAGATATGGGACCCTACCAGAACTCAAAGTCGAACGCATCAAGATCAAACAACAAGTTGCGAGGTATTGCCTAATCGGGGAAAATCTCTATCGACGATCCTTCAGGGGACCATTCCTAAGATGCCTAGGATGGCCCGAGGCAAGACTCGCTTTAGAGGAACTCCACGAAGGCACCTGCGGATCACACTCGGGGGGCAGAAGCCTTGCCCTAAGAACACAAAGAGCAGGGTACTATTGGCCAACACTAGCTAACGATGCAAAGCTATACACACGTAATTGCAAGCAATGTCAGATACATGCTCAAGTGTCCAAGCTTCTCCCCGAGAATCTGAAGCCAATAGGAGCAAAATGGCCCTTCGTGAAATGGAGCATGGATATAGTTGGGAAATTCGTTGTGGCACCTTCACAAAAGGTTTTTCAGCTCGTGTTGACGGACTACTTCACCAAGTTGGTAGAAGCAGAAGCATTGAGTCTAATCACAGACGTCCAAATACGGAGTTTCCTCTAGAAGAGAATCATATGCAAGTTTGGAGTGCCCCACGAGATTGTCACGGATAACGGGCCCCAATTCACTAGCAATATTTTCAATGAATTATGTGAGACATGAGAAATTAAACTCAGCTTCGCCACGCCTCGTCATCCATAGTGAATTGTCCAAGTAGAATCAACTAATAGAACCATCGTCAACATGCGAAAGAAAAAGCTAGACACGAGAAAAGGGTTATAGTTCGATGAGCTCCCTGGCGTGCTATGGGCTTACGGAACGACAACCAAATCTGCCACCGGCGAAACACCCTACTCCATGGTCTATGGCACAAAGGCGGTCATTCCAGCAGAGATCATCGTCAAAATAGCCAAAACCCTCTGCCACAACGGAGAAACCAACGAGGAAGAAAGAGATGTCATGATGGTGCGCAATTGGTGTTACCAACAAGAAGTAGCCAGGAGCTACAACCGAAAGGTCAGAACGCAAACTTTCCAGAAAGGAGACTAGGTCCTAAGAAGAGTGTTAAACAACACCAAGGATAAGGCTGCTGGAAAGCTAGCCCCAACCTGGGAAGGGCCTTATAAGATCATAGAGGTACGAAATGTCAGAGCTTACATATTACAAGGCGAACATGGGAGAGAGCAACCAAACAACTGGAATGCCCTCCACCTAAAAAAATATTACTTCTACGTAAGGGGGCCTTGGCGTAAGCCTTGGCACTTCTTCTCAGCCATGAGATGGCCATCGTTTTCCTTAGAATTCAATCATGTAATAAAAGCTCCGCTATTCTTTGACGAAAGAAACTGTGGGTCTTGAAATATATTCTTGAAAGAAAAGGGTAACGATTTCCTTTGGAGGAAAAAAAGATATACACATCTTTGAAAACCTCCATAAGAATAACTAAGGGCGTGATGCCCCACTCTTGGTTAAGACCACCACTAAGGCCTTGTGCAAAAAAAATCCATATAATGCGGATCCCAAAAACCATGGCCGAAAGGTCATGGCGGAATGCGGACGGGCTCCTAACTATGGTCATCGAATGTGGACTGGATCCTAAAAACCATGGCCGAAAGGTCATGGCGGAATGCGGATGAGTCCCAAAAACCATGGTCGAGAGGCTGTGGCAAAATACGTGCCAGATCCTAAAGATGTTAGATGCAATACATCAAAACTATGAGTTAGCAAAACTAATGGACATGTGCACCCTTTTCCAACCTAGTATGCGGCTCAAAGAAAAACTTAAAACTGGTTTGTCACAATAAAGCTAGCAAAAACTCTGACACATGGTGTTATAAGGCTTCGGCCCATGGACTAAATGTCCAAACAGGCCTTGTGCCCACAGGCTTAGTGCTCACCGGGAAAACCACCCACAAAAAAGAAAGGGCTAGTACCGCTGATCACGGACTCTAGCCCTGGATAAAGGCCTTCTGCCCAAAGGCCTTGTGCCCACCGAGCTCATGGTAGCTCAATTTTGGCTAACGCTAATGATTTTCTAGATGTCTTTGTTGCAGAAAAACAAACTTAAAAGGAAGTTTGTGCATAAAAAGGGCACGAAAAAAGACAAGCCATACATAAAAAAAGAAAAGAGTTAAAAGCCAAACAACCATGGCTTCAAAAAAAAAAGAAAGGGCAACATAAAGTTTATCATGCTCCATTTTCAACCAACAGCTCAGGGGCTTCTCCGGAAGGGCCAGCTCTAGTCTCTCGGTCAGAAAGCAAGGTAAGCAGGGTCATAGAGTAGTCAGGAGGGGCCACTCCACCTTCTTTGGCCTGTCTGGACGTCTCCAGTTGGTAGTTCGCCTCCAACCTATCTAGATCCCACTACAGATGGCGTCCTTGGATGAGGTCCTTGGAAATCTCCCAACGAGCGATGGCGTCAACACTCTCATAAGAAGTATCCCTCTGCTGCTCCAAAGACTTGACCTGCTCAAGTAAATCAATGACCTCATTCTTATGCACAACCACTAGCTCCTCCACATACTGAGCCCCGCGTGTGGTATCCTGCAACTTCCTCAGGGCCTCTGCAGCCTTCTTCTGCTCCCTAGCCAGCTCCTACTCCAAGGTTCTCTGAGTAGGATTCGGCTCAGGAACCTGAGCCGGACCCCTGGTGCCCTATTCTTTAAGAACGAAGATGGCCGCCGCAAGCTGAAAAAAGATTGTTGTAAAAGTGATTCCAAGCCACCATCACCAAAATAAAACAAAGAGAAAGCAAACTTGCATGAGATTGGCGTAAGGGTCCCAAGAACAACGGTGCCGGTTCTCTATCATCTCCGAGAGGTTGTACGCGTACAGCTCGTCCCGGAGACCGTCTCCGACCGCTCGGCCTTCCCTGGGGTTAGCCCTAGGCCTTTTTGAAGACGGAAGCGGAAGGATCTCGGAGCGTCCCATAGCACTAGAGTCGGGAGATAGAGGAACGTTAACGACAGGAGACTCGAGAGCTTGAAGCTTGGCCTTAACAGCGAAGGCCTTGGCCAAAGCACAAGACGGAGGAGCCCTAGATGGAGTTTTTCTATCCATAACTACCATTCAAGAAGACTGTAATGTCTCTAAATCAGCAATCGACAACTCTATACTAAACGGAATAGTACTCAGAAGACGAAAACTTATCGGAGTTGGAGAATCGCCGGTAGCATGAAGGAGCGGTGAAGATGAGAGAGACGTGATGTGACAAGAGCGATGGCAGAAGATGACCAAAACTTTTCGCTTTCTTGCTTATTTAACCCTAAAAATAATGGGCCGAAAGCGAAAAGCGAAGCCCAAACCATGCCATGAAGTTCAAAGACCAAAAAATCATCTAAAAGATGCGGCCCAATAAGCGCTAATAAGATTCGCCAAGAATGAAGCCATAGCAGCGAAGGACTGACAATGCCAACGAAGGCCATGGCTGAAGCTACACTCTATTTCTTTATTTTTTGCAAAGTAGATCTCAGCACTAAGGTATGAACCGAAATCCCTTAAGACAAGATATACTCTTCAAATTCCACACATGGAAAATGAAGAGTGGGGGAAAACTTTTGGGGGTAAATTTATTCCCTTAGGGTCCGACCATAGCCTAGATCAAGGAGACATAGATTAAACCCCCTAGTTGTAGGTGATAACCTGGACCATAACCAAGGACACCATCGCCAAGCCGAGGCAATAGCCGAGGTAGGGAGGATATCCCCTAAGTCAGTCTAAGATCTTAAGAGATAAGGACAAATGCTTTATTTGAATCTTGGGAAACATTTTTTGTATGATAAGCTCGAATATAGGAGTTATCCATAAGATAAATGGAAACTCTAACTCGAAAAGCTATAGATACAAAGGGAAGAACCCTAATTCAAGGATCCGAAACTTTGACACCCAAACACACTCATTGTACTCGATTTTCTTAAGATCAATAAAAGAAATCGTTTACAAACTCTTAGTCTTTTTCGCTCATCTTTGTTTCTTCAAAACCCTAAAACCCTTAGCTATTTGTTCTTGTTCTTCTTCATCGGAGAACGTCCAAAAAACCCTCAAACAAGAGCCATTTGAAGTTTGGAAGGCTGAACGGGCAAAAAAGACAAATCACAGAAAAAACAAAATGTTATTCCCTCTGTTTCAAATTAAATGAAGTTTTAGCCAACAAAATTTGTTTGAAAATAATTTATGTTCTCACCTTTCTATATAAAATTAATTAAATTTTTATTGGTAATGACCATTTATATTCTAATACATGATTTATCATTGGTTTTATTGTTTTTACTTAATGATAATTTTATGTAAACAAAAAAAAATTATTAAAGTTTGAATTTTCTTAATTTATGTGCAAAAATTTTAAACTTCACTTAATTTGGAACAGAGAAAATAATTTTTTAATTAATAAATTTGCTTTCTATATTCTGCAAAGTTACCTAATTTAAAAAAAGGACGCATGGCAAATTCCTTTCTTAGTATATGGAGCGGCCATCTGATGGGCAAATTATTACGTTACTCTTTTCTGTATTATGGCTTAGCGGGAAAACTATTAAACTGTATGTTAACTCTTATTTATATATTAGATAATTTATCCACTATACTTTTTCCTATTAATATTTGTTTTTACTGATTTTGACATATTCATTAAATAGGATATGACTATATTAGATTTTTTGTATTTTTTGTTATTTAATTTATATATATAACTTGCAGTATTGTAGTACCACATGTTCTTCGCTCGCATACGAAATTATTATTAAAATCTTTAACTAAATTTGATAAGATATATATCAAATGTTAGAGTTGTTAAACCTCAAAATGGATATAAAACATTTTTTCACAAAATTTCTATAACATTTGTGTCATATATTTCAATAGTATCAAAATCAGCTAGCATTTTATTAAATAAAATAACTTTTAAAAAGATAAAAATCAGAAATTTAGTAAGAAGTTTCCTATATAAACATAATTTAACAAAATATTCGAGTCTAATACATTTATCTAGTTAATCGTTTGAGAAACAATACTAAAAACATTGTGATAACATATAGGGAAAGAGATATGTATAACAAAAAAACTCATTATTTAGTAAACAAAGTTGACACTAAAAAAAACTTTGGACCGTTTTACCTTTATGACCAAAACTTGCATTTTTTCTTTTTTTATTAACACCCCAAGAACTAATAGTCCCGCCGATAGTTGTACTATTACAAATAGTTCAACTACATATGACATAGTAGAATAGTACTGATATTTTATGTTTTATGTGAAATAGTAGTTTTGATTTTTAAATTTATTACATGGTTTTAGACTTGTGTTACTAGTTGTATTTTTAATTGAGTATTTATACAGTGATTTATATTAGTTTAATTGTTGTTTTGGTTTTATGTTATGAAGATTTTATATATCCTTTAAGATAGTACTACTAGACTTAAATAGTATAATTCCTAGGGAAATTTCCGCGCTACGCGCGGGTTATTGGTTACATATTTTGTTTATATTGTAAGACTTGTCATTAGACTTCTAGTTTGTGAGAAAAAAAATATTGCTCTCCGCGCATAGAGAGTTTTCTTACCATTCACTGTATTCACTTTTTTGTTAAGTGCTTAGGTTTAAAATATCAATGTTACCTCATAAGGCAAATATTTTATCGATGGGGTTTATATAATTCGTGAGTTACCGTATTTGGGATTGATGATGCATCCACTTAATATAAGAACAAAAGATACAATTTTGGTTGTAAATGTTGTTGTTAGTTAATATGTTTGATGCAATTTTCTTTCTTTCTAATCTAATACTTACAATGGTAGTATGTGTGACAATAGATGCCTTACTCGATTAGAGACTTTTAGTGAAGAAGCATGAAACATGTTATGTTGTTAGTATATGAACCAATATTCTAAAGTTTTGGTGGTGTACGATATGGTAAAGTGAGGGATTGACACATTTGTTCTATGTAAGTGTGTTGTATCTTCCATTGCGCCCTACGTTATATCGTTAAACTTGAATGTGTTGAGTAGTGGGAGAAAAGTTAAGTTTGTACTTTTGGTTTGGTAAGAGGAAGTTTGTACTTACCTTCTTGAGTTTACCCTTGCTCATAAATTTACTTTGATATTTGTATTTACTTTTGTAGGGTAAATTTGTTGAATAACCAAAAAACTTGTTATTTACTTTTTAGTTTACACAAAAAAAAAATAAATATTGTGGATGAATGAAAATTTCACCCCAACCATTGAACCGAAAAAAAGAAAAAAGAAGGTGGAGGGACTAACTCTAAAATCAAGTTTTGAGGGGTTAAAAATTTAATTAATGATTTTTGTTTATATATTTAGTGTTGTTAACCTTTTTGTACTCATATTTAATCTGGAATTAATTTTTAATATAAATATACTAAAATGTGATATAATTTTTTCTCGAAACTACAATAGTGAATATAATTTTATATTAAAATGAAAATAAAAGGCCATAATATTATTTCAGCTTTGTCACCCAAAAGTTTGGGACGACACTGCATGATGTTATACAGTGTCTAAACAACTATTTAACGGGATAACATCCTTCTAACATTGCAGGAAAGCTTATAACAACTTTTAGATTTTATACATTATTTAGATTAGGGTCTAAAGAAAGTTCTAGTGATTTTATAATTGACTTAGACTCTAATAAAAAATTTTAAAAGGTTCATCTTGGTCTCTAATAATAAGTGGCAGACAAAGGATGCTTCACAAATGGATGAAGTGGACACTCTCTATTGCTTCAAATACCTCATTCTGATTTGTTGAGTTATGTATATTATATGTAATTGTATTGACCTGTAGATCAATTGGTGACGACTTATCATGTGGGAGGATTGTTAAAGGGTGAGGTCGTGGGTTCGAATAACGTCAAGCGCGACGTTTGGGTTAAAAAAGGAATGTCATGCCACCAACAACCTACATGACTGGCTGGTATGTCAGAGGTGAGGGGTTTCTTTATTTTAAGAAAAAATGCACTATTTAGTTTTTATATTATTATTACTAATAATTAATAATTATTTAATGGTAATTTGCTTTTCTTATACATAATTTTTTGTGAGGAAAAAATATATCGTGGGTGAGTGAGAGAAGTAAATATATGAGCTGATGTGGCATCATTAGGATGTATTCTAATAAGATGATGTGGACATTCTAGAATTCTTAGAATAGTCCCTTTTAATTAGTTAAATTTGAAAGGATATTTATTTCTTTGGAAAAATTGAGTCATTTAGAAAAGTTCAAAATAATTTTGAGTTGAAAAAATTTCTGCAATTTTTTGGATTTTTTTTTGGTCACTGCAATTTTTTGGATATTAGAAATTAAAATTCAACATGTTTTAAAAGCTACAAATCAAAGAAAAAGAACCATGGGTGAGTAGTATAAATATAATATAAACAAATTATAAAATGTAAAAAAAAATAAAAATAAATTTTATATCTCACTTGCCAACTAGGTAGAGAGTAGGCAAATTGGTGGGCAAAAATATTCATTCTACTTAATATAAAAGATGGTGTTACCACACAAAATATAGTTTTTTTGTCATGCTACTAATTCACCTTAATATAAAATGCACATTAAAAAAAGTAAATATTTTGTTCTTTTTATATATTCATGTCTTGTGCATGTGTTGAGAGTGCATTTAGACATGTCTTATTATAAATTTTTATTTTTCATTCCAAGTTAGGTCTTAGATCATTTCTTGTATTGAATTGGCCATTATTGTATTTATGTTGTGGTTAAACAATAATATCAAATTATCTAATAATTTTAGTTATAATGACAAAGGTAGCAACCGAAATTGTAAATATTACTATTTAAAATATTACTATTTTCTTTACATAATTTCTTTTATCATTTCCATAAACTTTTGAAGCGTAAACATTATACTCGTATTGGTTGGAGTGCTAATTTGTGCTTTCAAAAAGGATGAAATACCAAACTAACTTTTCTAAGCCGAATGTTCATGTAATATCTCTTCGATCTTGTTTCATCACAAACTTGTATTTCATCGTCATAATTGTTTGACATGAACGTGTTTTGGAGAGACTCAAACATTATTATAGTATTGGTTTGAGACATTTGCAAAAACTATAAATTTTAGTGGACCTTTACAAACTTACTAGATTAGGTTCTGCGTTATATACAGATGAAATATGTTAAAATATTTTTATAATATTAAGAATCTAAATTAATAACTTATATAATAAATATATCTATATTATATATTTTTATTATAATATTTTTTACTATAAAAAATAGATATTGTATTTATGATGAAAAATCCATAAAACCTAGCGTCATTAAAAATTTTAAAAATACACTCCTTAGATAAATTATAGAAGTTTAAAAATAGGTTTCAAATTTTACACAACATAAAGCTAATCCAGTTTTGTTAATAAAAAACATATTTTATTCTTACCTTTTAAAAACATTTAGTCGTAAATTACATTGGTTTACGTTTTTTATTGTTTAAAAATTGTATATTAATTATTGACACAAAAAAGGAAATATAAAAAAAATACATAAAAAATTAGAATAAAATTAAAAGGAATGATTTAAAATAATAATATTTTTCCTTTTCTTATTGTTTTCCCATTTTTAGGAGTTAAGCAATTTAGAAAGAAATTCTCTATAAAATTCTACATTATAAATTGATACATGTCATAATCTAAATTAACAATGCCACATGTCAAAACATCATGACTTATACTTATGTCTACATGTCGCGCTAAGGACAAATGCGTTCAACTATATATAATAAGATTAGATTATGATCCGCATTACACACCGATAATATGCGTTAAAAATATAGATATAACATTAAGAATCAAAATTGATAACCGATGTGCTAAAGACTCTTATAGCTAAATTTTTATTATAATATACTTCATCTGTTTTGCAAAATGTGTCGTTTTGACATTTTCACACACATAAATAAAACTATTAAAAAGTCTTACATTCCCTTAACTAATACTTTTAAAAAAAATTATCCAATTAATACATTAAAATAGTAAGGTTCAAACCAAAATTTCGCTTATAAATTTGCATCGAAAATGTAAAACGACACTCTTTGTGAAACAAAATTAAAACCTTAAAACGACACTTTTAAAAAAACGGAGGGAGTATGTTTTATTATTAAAAATTATATTTTGTATATCATGATAAAAATCCAAAAACATTTAGCATAATCAAAAGTCTGAGAAACACACTACCTAGAAAAAATATAGAAGTGAAAAAATAGGTTTCAAATATTATATAATGTAAAATTATTCTAAATTTTATTAATAAATCAACATATTTTATACTTATTTTATTTAAACTATATAACCCTAAATTACAATGGTTTGCATTTTTATTGCTTTGAAATTTTATATTAATTTTTGACACAAAATAGAAATAAAACAAAACCAAATATAGAATAGAAAGTCAGAAGAAAATTTAAGAAAATATATTAAAATAATAATAATTTTTTCCTGTTTTATAAAGTTAGTGATTTGGAAGAAAAACTTCTATGAAATCTACATTATGAATTGACACATTTCAAAATCTATATTAACGATGACACATTCAGAGTCGGTGAGTTATAATTATTCCAACATGTTGCACTCATGTTAAACGCATTCAACTTTATATAATAAGAAGATATTTTTAAACAAAAAAGAATAATATTTTTATTTTTTAAAGTGTTCATGATTGTTAATTTTATATGCAACTAGACTGATACATGCCGAGCTGTCGGCGAATTATAATTATTCCTATGTGTCTCATTCACGTTAAATGTGTTCATCTTAATATAATAAGAAGATATCTTTAAACGAAAAGAATAATATTTTCATTGTTTAAAGAGTTCATGATTGATAATTTTATATGTAACTAGATTGGCACATGTCGAGATGCCGCTGAGTTATAATTATTCATATGTGTTGCATTCATGTTAAATGCGTTGAGCTTTATATAATAAAATATATCTTTAAACGAAAAGAATAATATTTTTGTTGTTTAATGAGTTCATGATCAGTAATTTTATAGGTAACTAGATTTACACATGTCAAGATGTCGGTGAGTTATAATTATTTTTATATGTCGCACTCACATTAAACATTTTCAGTTTATATAGTAAAAAGATATCTTAAAAAAGAATCAAATTTTTATTGTTTAAAGTGTTCATGATTGATAATTTTATACGTAACTTGATGATAACCATTTTGCGTTATAGAAAAAAGAGACACAATTTCACAAAATGGTTGATACTTTACAATGTCTATTTAAATAAAGAGTGAATTTTCATAGTAACTAGAAAATATTTATTGATTTTCTGTTTATGAGAAAACAAATTTATTGAAAAAATAATAAATTAGACAAATGTTGGAAAAAAAACCAAAAAAAGTTGATAAAAACTAAATATAGTTTTTTTGGTCATTTGACCTAAATTATCATAACTAAATATAATTTTATAATATCTATTTTTAAATAGCTCTTATGATATATTTTTCATTTTGATTTAATAAACTTCTGTATCTAGTGATATTTTTTTATCAAACTTGGTTGATTGAAAGTTAGAACTGTATTTATTTATGAATTTACTGATAACACTAATAATTTATATTTTGTATAACTATAAAATAATTTACTAATTTTATGTAATCTTTGAAGAGAAAATATTATTGTTCTGAAATAGTGCAAAGTCGTTTAGAACATTTCAATGATTGCCTTCACTGTTGTTTAAAATGATTTTTTTCAAAATTAAAAAAAAAAAGTTAGAAAGGTTTTCCATGTTTGTATATCGAAATAATTTATTTTAAGAGTATCCAATTTCTATTTTATTACCGATTGCTAATAACTTTTTAAATGTTTTAAATTTACTAATTTTAGTCATTTTTACCAACAATTTCATAAAACCACTACATGAACAACTTTATATCGTTAAAATAACACTATATGAAAAGTCAAAGTATGAATTATGATATAAAATAATAAAATACTATTTTTCATAGAAAACTATTTTTACGAGTATAGAAAACTAAAAACATCAAATATCAAATAAAAAGATAAATAAAATTTAAGTTAACATCAATATTAAATGAATTTTTAATGTAAAGTTAAATGAAAATGTGTAAGACATTATTTTGAGTGGTAAAAAATTTTTAAAAAAATTGAAAGGTTTGGTTTGAGCAATTGTAGGGTTGAAGAGAAACTAACAACATTAGTCTAAAACATAGTAACACTATTCTTAAAAAAAATACTAATATATAAGTTTTTTTGTCGTCTGTAGCCTAATGACAGGTAGTTTCTCTCACTAGAGGCAGGTGCAAGGTTCGAACTCTGGTTCTGTGAGATGGCAGCAGAGATTGTGCAACCACTAGGCAACTTGCTCCTCTCAATATGTAATTATTTAAACTGTAATATCTTACTAAATTTCATTGAAAACTATATTTTAGATATAAAATTTTTAAGTTTTCATTGATGCAAAAAATTATTTATGTAATATCATACCACCATATTTGTATAAAATAGTATTATTATTGTAAATAGTAATACTATTATGTATATATATTACGTTAACACGAACTTTTATTGGGACGTCTAATTTTGCGGGATGTATTACATACTTATTATTGTCGAACGTGTAGAAAGCAAAAAGCATAGAGAGGGTGCTTAGTAAGTATAAACTTGGTTAAAAATAAATTCACAAATAATGTGAACTATTGTTGATAATCTTTTACCTATTAATTGAGAAGTAATTTAAGTGATTATTGTTTACTTGTGAACTTCTTAAACACTTTCTATTTAATTGTTACTAGGTGTTGGTCCGTGCCTTGCACGGACATGGTTTGTTTTCAGAAACTCAAGTTAAACAATCGAGTATTGTTGTAACTATTTGTAAGAAACCCATTTTAAAATCATGGGCATAGTTTGTTTTCAGAAATTCAAGTCAAACAATTGAGTATTGTTGTAACTATATGTAAGAATCCCACTTTAGAAATAATTTTCAAGAAGGAAAATTGATTTTTAGAGTTTATATTTGAGCTTGTATACATTTTCCCACTTTTAAATTTGAGAAACGATGCATGTTATATATAAATTTTAACTTCAACTGCTTCGTGTTTATGGGTAATGGGTCGTAATTATGTTGTATTTAAGGTGAAAAATATATACTTAGCTTGCTCTTTTGCATGATTTTTCTAGGACAAATATGTTTTTTGTAACAATTGAAAAGATCCAGGGACGGATGTATGTTGTGTAGTGGGGGTGCACATGCACCCATTGATTTCTTCAAAAATCAATATTTTGTTAATGAAATTTGATGGCACACCCGTTAAAATTTTTAAATCATGCCTTCGTTTTTCATTTTTTATGGTTAGTGTTTGTGAACCCAATGAAAAAGTGTTCTAGATTCGTTTTTGGGAAGACCCCCGGTAAATCGATCAAGACTTTGTTCTAGAAAATTAAAATTTAAGGTTATTTACAAAGCAAAAGTCAATTTTGGTTTTACATGCTTGAGTAAGGTTAAAAGTGTCTAAAAATTATTAGGAAAGGGGAACAAATTGATATGTTGATGTCACATCATAACAAACGTTCAAGATCGTGACACATAGAAATTTTAGGACTTTTTTTGGATATTCCGAGAATAGCTCTCGTGATGTCACGTCACCCGGATCGTGTTAAATACACATTATGCCAAACCGCCGATTTGGTGTTGGAGAGTAAACCGAAATGGGTGTTTGAGAAAGCAGCTAAAGCAAACTCAATGATTTAGAGTAGCAGCATCTTAGAGCATCCTCATAGCTAGATAATCAATTGGGTTTCTCAGACAAAAATTTTTTTTTTTTAAATTTATATTATTTTTGTTTAACCAACAAAATGATGACAACTATTATTTGAGTCTCTTATCCAAGAGACTTGGGTCTCTCCGCATATAGTTGTTGTTTCTTCTCTCTATTCTTTTTAAAATTTTTTTATTAATTTTATTGTCTAAAACATAGTGAAGTGTTCCACCAATAAACATGCTCTTAAAGCTTTTATTAACATGAAAAATTGTTTCATTGTCCTATTATTATTTTTCTAAGCAATAGAGTAATGCGATTAGATCTTTATTGGATCTTGGAATGTTTATTATTTATGAATCTTATATCTATGGATCTTGAATTTATTTTTTATTCATATAACAATGATTACACGATATACTTTTTGGCTACATTATTTATGGTGAAATGGTTCTACGGGAGAGAGACAAAAAGAAAAGAGAGGTGAAAGTGCAAGTGATATCACTTCGTTTGTTTGATTCATAAGTTATGAATCAGAAAAGTTAATGAAAATGACAAATAAAGTTGAACAAATATATTTCAGATTTAAACAAAGATCTATAAATCAAAACTTATTTTTACTTGATAAATACACATATACATTACTCTATCACGATATATTTTAGCCATATGCTTGTAGATCACATGTGATATAGTTTTTTTTCAACAAAAAAGATTTTTTAAAAAAAAGAAAAGAATAAGCATCATGTGCCTTTTTTGAACCTTAAGCTCCTTTATCACACGATAATACTATTAACTTAAGATTACATCTAAATATTTAACCAAAACTCTAAGTCGTTTGATCTAGATATAAAACCAACGAATCATACTATGCATATGAATTATGAATTTCTTAAACAAAAAACAAATGGGATCCAGTAGGGTTACAAAGTATGAACATAAACCATTAACCATGTCCTAAATTGTCATGAACATAAACGTAACTTTTCATATTGTACAATTCGTCTCGCTTAGTTCACTGTTCTTTCAAGCCATGTCTTTGAACATTTGTCTGTCGTAGGTCATGTCTTAGTAGTTTTTTTTTCTTCATCATGGATGAAGAAGATGGAGAAACAAACGACAAAGAAGATCAAATCCATATGAAAAGAAGAAAATATAAGAAATTCTAGTAAGCCAGATAAGAAAAATATAGTAGCTTTTTTATTTGTCTTTGAACACTTCAGACACACACTTGAACTGGTTTCCACTTTGAAACTTATGGATGCCATTGTAAATGCATCAAGACCAGCCGCCATAAAACTCCAACGAAACCGTTTCTTGATCATCTTTATTAAATTACTAAACCGTGCATTCTTTCACTGCTTGTGGCCTACCACAAAACAAATAACAGGAGGAACTCATATAAGATATATGGTTTATCACATTGTGGTAATCATAGTGTTCAAGATTTTAAGAAATAGAATGGCTTCCTCCTTATGTTACCTGTTAAGCATATTCGGTGAAAATCCAGATGATCCACAATATGATATGAACTTGGAAACAAATTATACCAAATACCCTATGAGGAGACCAATTGATTCGATTGCTAATACAATAATATTATTTACAACCCTACAGATCGATAGCAAGACAATGTAACAGTTTAGAAAATAGTTCCAAGATGCTAACTAATTATCATAACAATTCAATCAAACATCACATATAACTTGTTGTCGTAGTTAAGGCCAATAAAGTTGTGAGAACGGCAACAACTGTGTATAGTCCTCTTAACTGCTTCATTAGACATCGATAAGTACACAAAGGTATCAATCACCGTCGTGAAAGATAGCCAGAAACCCATGAACTGATGCAAACAAAAAAATGTGAACTAAGTCTAATTTCACACATAAGATGACAATGATGCAGCTAACAACTACTCGTACCTGTAAGGCATTGTAATTTAATACGCACCAAGTGCATGCATCACATGCAAGATACAAAGCGCTTGAGATTCTGATAGATGTGAACAAAACCCACTCACCATACTCCTGTTTACAACATGAATCAACAGACTTTAGATGGGAAAAAGAAATAATCCAAGAGCATTAACTAAAAAATGTAAACTAAGAAATACCCGCAGTCGGAGTGCCCAATAAGCTGGCAATGATGCATCAGGTTTTAAAGCACATGGGTAAATTTGAAAAGGTTACACAGTTTCAAACACCGATAGATTAAGATATCTTGGTGAGATACAATCTCAACGCCACAGTCAAAGCCTACGTGGGTTCGGTCACGAGCACAAAAGCTGTAAGATGAGAATCAGATCAATGGATTCACCTTTGCTTCAAAGCAAAAACATGATCAAGAACATCAACAGACGAAGCAAGAGAGAACATTTTTACTGCACTTAAAGCCACAAAAAGTGCACTTGAAACCACAAAAACATTGATTAACTCGAACAATAAATAGAAAAATAGGGTAAAACCAGAAGACAGACTTAATCAAACATACAAAACTAAAATAGTAAAATACACGAAACGAAGGAACAAACACACGAAGATCACATAAACAACACGCAAAATAAATGCTAGTTGGTGAATAACATGATAAAATCTAATCAAAACCAAGTTTGCATTATCTTACTCTGTTAAGAGCATAAAATAAAAGAAAAAAAATGAAGGGAGAAGGAATCTAAATCAACCAAAATATTCAAAATATATTATCATATACATAATATTATAGCAAAATATATTCTAAATCGACCATAAATATTAACACATATATTACAGAATTCTGCGGAGCTCAAGTCCCCACCCGGTAATTTTAAACCATAAAATTTAGCTATCCAAAAAACATTGACCACAGTGTTTTGAAGACCGAATTCACTGTATTGACCAAATTCACAGTATTAACCAAAAGAAATCTAAAACAATTCAACCTTTTGGTGTTGACAAGGTCGAGCTAACGAAAACCCTTTAATAAAAAAATAAAAAATGAAAGATGTGGAGGTTTGGAGTTGTGAAAAAGAAAAGAATGAGAGGCTATTTATACAAGTAGAATAAGATGCAAGGTTTAAGCTTTACTCAAAAAAAAAAAAATTTATATAGATAAACATAAAAAAAAAGATAAATATATCGAAGATTACAAACAGAGATTTACCAGACGTAGATAACTTTTGATTGGCTGATATTTTAAATATTTTCCTAAGAGATAAATACATATTTTTGCGCAGGGGTAAAACAGCCCAAAAGCGGTTGGAAGAAAATAAGGAACGGCTACTACGACGCCACACAAGAAAATAAAAAAATGTACGTTCCAGATTCCACCACGTCACGTGCCACAATATTCGGACTAATCTTTTTCTATTTTCCGAGAAAAATTTTGGTGACGCCATGTTACCAACTCACTATGTATAAAAGCCACGTCAGCTATTGACTTCGTATTTAATAATAGTATAGATAGATAATTCTAATGGCTATTAGTTTCTAATATTTTCACTTAAAAAATATACAATCGGCCTTCATTTTTGCTTGAATTTTTTCATCACTTTAATAGACCATCATTTAATCGGCCATTATTTTTGAGAAACTTATTCCATCACTTTTGTGTGGATTTTTTTATTAAATAAATGATTGCCTTTTTACTGATTTCTTAACTTTTGAAATTGAAACTATTTTAAATTTTATACTTGCTTTGTAATTATTATTAAAATTATCAAGCTCAATTTAATGTAAACAAGCTCAAGTTCTGAAATTTTACTTTAAGATTTTTTCATAATTGAAATCCCTATATATTAATTGAGAAGTAGTTTAAGTGAATTATGTTTATATGTAAACTGCTTAGAGTTTTAACATTAAATTGCTATAATTTCATTGATCAGAATTTTCTCATATTTTCTAACCAAACCAATCTCATCAAAAAGAAAATTGTATAGAATATTCCAACAACAATAATGTTTTATATTTTAAAAGAATTAATTTATTAACTTAACCACCAAAATACATTAGTATTTTCTCTCATCCCAAAAATATGTATTAGCAAATGTCATCAAAACAAAAACTCTAAATTATTCATAAAAGCAATTAAAATCTATGTTTTTCAAAAAACAAATTTATTAACTCAACCACAATGGTAAACTAATATATTTCTTCATATTTAAACCTAAAAACATAATACCCAAATGATTTATCATCTAAAATAAGAAATGATAAAAATTCAAATTAATGACAAGAATTATTAACATATTTACATCAATTTTTATACTCGAAAAATTGATAATATCTAAATAAATAATTTATATCATCTACATAAAATATCAAAAGATTTGAATTTGATTATTAGCAAGTAGGAATATATTTCATTATCAAAACACAAAACAATTTACATTATATCAATATATTTATTTTTTTTCCCCACATCTATCTAGTATAAACATAAATGAACAAAGTTATGAAAGGGTTAATAAATAAGGGAAAAAATTAAAATTTTGATTTTTTGTATGTGAGGTGCATTTAAAAATTGATAAGATAGAATAAAATAGTATTACTACTAAAAGGGCATTATTATTCTTCAACTAAGGAAAACATAGCATAATTTTAAGTTTCATTGAGAAATATATATCCTATTTAATAAATCCAATTTATGAAAAATGAGAAGAAAAAAAATCAATAGCTTTTTGTGTAATCAAAAGTTTAGGCAAACATTCTTTTGAAAAAAAAACAAAAGAAGAATGTGATAAAAAAAAAAAAAGAAAATTGGGGAAATTATATGGGGGAGTGAGAAAATGAAGAAATAAAAAAAGGAAAATAAAAAAACTAATATAAAGAAGGAAAGAGTGTAAGAGGGGTACTGTTGATTTTTTAAATGGATAAATAGTAAATTTTATTGGGTGGAAAATAGAAAACTAATTAATGATTTTTGTTTTAATATCTATTGCAATTTACCTACATAATATTCTTTCACATTTAAAATAATAATATTTATTCATTTTGGAAGAAAAAGTAAAATATATTTAAGTAAAAATTATTTAAGCATCTCCACGATTGGCTTCATTTTTACTTCATTAATAAACTTTCTTCAAAATGAAAAATGAATCAACAATTTCTCTAGTTGCTTCAATTTTTTTCCATATAAATGAAATATTCCAAATATATTACATATCCAATTTATCACTAATTATTGATAACAACTTTAACTTTTTCGAATTTACTAATTTTACCCAACTATTTTTAACCATAATTTAACACAATTACTACTTTATATAAATTAAACATTATCTTATACTAAAACTATTACACATAAAATAAACATATAACATTAGATTTTATCGAGAAGCACCAGACATATACTTCTCCTACAAATGATCAATTAAAGCATTTCGAAATGAGAAATGAATCTTTAATTCTTCTAAATTAAAAAAAGTTCTTGGAAACGAATACTTTCATGCTCCTCTATATGAAACTTTGGAGGTGGAACTTTTTTACCAACTTCAATTAGTGCACAGAGATCAAGTTTATCTTCAATTATCATGTTATATAAAATTATACACGTAGCCATTATACATATTAATTATATCATTGTGTTTTTATGTAAGATATGTTCTTAAAATATATTTAATATTATAGATTAATTAGACGAAACCAATAATAGAAACTTCAAATTAATTGGATAATATTAGCGCCTATATTTTGTTTATGCAAAAATATATAAAAAGGTAAAATTAAAGGACTAATTTATAATTAAGAAGTTCATCTTCTTCTTTTGCAAAAAAAATTATCTTCAAAAAAGTGAAAGATGTGAATAGTATTTCTTCAAATGACATTTTAAAGTAAAAGTAAGCACTATTAGAATAACTAGATGATCATCCCCGCTACGCGCCGTATTTTTTGAAAATTTATTGTGCCAAAATATATTTATATATATGATTTATAATTAAATTTATTATATCAAAATCATGCATACAATTCAAAGGAAATATGTAAAAAATGTTAATATTTTTGCTAATTATAAGAAGCAAAACTAAAAGATCATTAAAAGACTACAACATGATATTGAGCAAGATGTCAAAGATTACTATCGATCTTGCACAAAAAGTCATTGTATATTAATTTGACAGCTCATATTAACTATGGTCGTTGTGATGTTTCATTGTTTTTTATTTTTTTTACGGTTTCATTATTTCAATATAGAAGATGGAAAATTTATCATTACTATTAATGATTTTTAATAAATTTATTTCAACATGACACGTGTCAATCTTTCGAATGATGACGTGTCAAACACCTTTGAGAGAGTTGACCTTTTATTATATTATTTTTATTATAGATAGATAGATTTTACTTCAAACCGAAACAAAATGTAAAAAATGAAGTATTGTTGGAGATAATCTCAGCCAAAATGTAAAATGAAGTACACTAATAACTTTTTTGTTTGGGGATTTAAGTGAAGTTTTTTTCTGAAAAAGATATCAGCATTGGTTACCGGTCCAAACCAAAGTATAATTTGCATATAGAATATCTTTGAAAGCACGTGAAGATATTTGATATTTACAACAATTGGGAAAAAACAAAAATAGATATTTTACAACTTTATTTGTTATTATGATATAAAAATAAATAAAACAAAATTGTAAAGGAGTTAATAGAAAAAGCTTCAGACCTTCATCAGAGGGTTTCCTTCTAGAATATCTAGCCGAAAAGGAGACAGAGGAAGCAACGGAGAAACACTTTTTTATCGTTTTCTTCTTAGAAAACAAAGAACACAAAGAAGGAAGAAAAAAACGAAGAGAATAAAAATGCAAGCTGCTTCGGTAAATAGCTTTTTCTTCGTTCGATGTTGTTGTTGGAAGTTTTTCATTCGGTGGAAATTAGCCACAAACAACCGACCAATCCACATTTTTTTATGTCTTTTCTTATATATTATTTATTTATGACATGAGTTAAGTTTTTTAATTAGTTCAAACAAATTTTCTCAAATGTTTTTGTTCTTCTTCCAACCTTCTCTTAGACCTTGAAGATCGAGTGAGTCGTGTTCTTATACACAGAGAGAAGGAAACTCTCATGTGTTTTTCTGGCTTTTCGGTTATTTAAAGATTTTTTTCAGTTTTTAGAAAAAAATTGGAAGAAAAATTTGAGCTTTATCGATCTCTTTGTTTTTGGTTCATCCGCATCGTGGTGTGGATTCTGTTACATCTTTGATCCTTTATTTCAGATGAAAAATTTTGTCTGGTTTTTTTTAAATAATGTTTCTTGATAACTTTTACATTTGTCTAACTTTTTGTCTTATTATTCGTGCAAAAATCTAATTTGCAGCTCTCAAAGATCTGGCGCTTTGATGGTAATGTGGGTCCTGAGAAGATGGATTCTTCTTCGTTTCAACTCCAAGGTTAGATTTTTTTGTCGTTTTCTTCTCACCGTTCCCCAGTTTCATGCGTTTAGGTCGTTAACACGAGTAAATGGTCATCGGATTCATCTTCACTGTAGGAGTTTTGGTTTTGGGTTGTTGAAGATTCATCGTTTTTTATTATAAAGTTTGACACTTTGAGTAACTTTTTGCAGACGTTGAATCCATCGAGTCTCCTAAACAAAATGGTTTGAATGTTGGTGAAAGGAGAGAACTTATACACGCATTGTCGAATCAACCAGAAGAAGCTTCGGAGCTTTTGAATTCATGGAGCCGAAACGAGATAATGAAGATCATTTGTGCAGAGATGGGTAAAGAGAGGAAGTACACTGGTTTAACCAAACCAAAACTCATTGAAAATCTACTCAGTCTTGTCTCTCGCCCTCTCGGGGAGACATCTTGTCCTGACCATAGATATGCGAAGAAGAAACAGAAAACTACCAGTTACGTCATTTGCTGCGAGAATTTGGCTTGTAGAGCTGCTCTGGGAAGCGAAGATACCTTCTGCAGGAGATGCTCTTGCTGCATTTGTCACAAGTTTGATGATAACAAGGATCCGAGTCTATGGCTGACTTGCGAGGCTTGTGGATTGTCTTGTCATTTGGAATGTGGTTTGAAGCAAGAGAGCTATTGGATTAGGAGTGCTGATGATGATGGAGGACAAGGTCTTGATGGTAGGTTTTACTGTCCGTTTTGCAGCAAAGATAGTGACTTACTCGGGTAATAATTCTTCGATATGAGCCTATGGATATACCAAGAAATGAGTTTGTGTGTACAATTTAATGTGTGTGTGTGTGTGTGTGTTCTTACAGATGCTGGAGGAAACAAGTGAAGGCCGCAAAAGAGACTCGGCGTGTGGATGTACTTTGTTACCGGGTTTCTTTAGGACAGAAGCTGCTGAGAGGTACGAGGAGGTATCAGAATCTTTTAGAACTAATGGATGAAGCGGTGAAGAAGCTTGAGTGTGATGTGGGTCCGTTGTCTGGTTGGGCGATGAAGATGGCTCGAGGTATCGTCAATAGACTTTCTTCGGGATCACAAGTTCAGAAGCTGTGTTCTCTGGCAATGGAAGCTCTGGACAAGATGGTGTTATCATCAGGGTTTGTTTCAAAACAAGGTTAGTGTACTTTTGTCTTAGAACCTTGTAATGGAAGATGTTTTTGACATCAGTTCTTGTTAGGTGACAAGATGACTGTGACAGTAAGTGAGATACGAGCAAGATCAGTCACTATGAGATTAGTCTCTGAGGAGCCGTCTTCTTCTTTGCAAAACAGGATCACTGGTTTCAAGTTGTTTTGTCGAAAGTTGAAGGACGAAGAATTCTCGTCTCAGGCGACTTGTGTTGTTCATCTACCTGAGGTGAGTTCTACCATCCAAGGACTCGAACCCGAGAGCGAGTTTTGTCTCAGAGTTGTGTCTTTTAACAAGGAAGGTAACTTAGATGAGTCTGAGGTTCAGTTCTCAACGTTGAAGGATGATAGAGATGAAGCTGAGAACCGGCAAAGCCCTTTGACAAACTCTAGCAGCAGTCTTTGCAGTAATCCATATCTGCTCGAAGATGAATCTAATAATGCCCAGAAAAGCTGCAGCAAAGAAAATAGTGACAAGGACTACTTTGAACACTGTAGTGCAGGAGAAGTAGAATCTGATGAGCTGGAAGCCGAGAGGGTCCTAAAACGAAAAGTTAAAAAGACAGGGGGAAGAGACTTGCTTGTAACACCCTGCAAGAGAGATAATTTAAAGGGCAAACAAGGAGGGACTCAAAGATGCAAATCAAGAATAGCAGATGGAGTGGGAGATAAAGACTTGAGTCATATTGTGAAGACAATTAGACATTTGGAGCAAGAAGGGCATATAGACAAGAGTTTCCGGGAAAGGTTCTTGACATGGTATAGCTTAAGAGCTACTGACCGAGAAGTTAGAGTTGTGAAGCTCTTCGTTGAGACGTTCCAGGAGGATCTGTCTTCTTTGGGACAACAGCTTGTGGATACATTCTCAGAATGCATACTGAGCAAGAGATCATCAACCTCTGGTGTTATACCTGCTGGAATCTGTCTCAAACTCTGGCATTAAAGCTTTTGAAAAGTCGGCATTTTTATCAATTTGCTTGATATTCCCATAACAATATATGTCGAATGGAATTTTGTAGTTATGCAAATTACAATGTGCTTTTGATGTCTACTGGAAAAGAAAAAAAACCCCAATGAACAGGTATAATTTCAACTGAATCATAGTCTTAAAGTAAGTGCCTATAGATTACACACAAGACATTAGCAATTCTAAATCCCAAAAACTTGATAACTCATGAGCTGTCTCTAAAGACATAAGAACAGAATCTGGGACGGTAAATAATATGTGGGAAATGCACCTTGAACTCTCATTCTTTCGACTAGTGAGCGTGAGAAGGGCCAGCGAGATTGTTCAAAATGAGAGTAAAACTGGGTGAGGCAAAGTGATCAATGAGAAAAAGAAAAACTTGATGCAAAGGGCCACAACAAGATTAGAGTAAGTGAACTGATAAGGCAAGTGATCGATGCGAACACAGAACTTTAGGGAAACACAAGAACTGGTTTCATCTCAGGTATAGACAACCAAACAACCATCAATGCTTAACCTAAAGAATTGTTAAATTCCACTGTCTGATTAGATGTTGATGATTCATCTTAAATGCAGCCACACAAGCCTAATAGCTAATTAAATTTTACTACTATAACCTAGACAAAGAAGCTAAAACTATCTTCCAATTCAATGTTGATGAATCACAAGAGGTTAATGCGAAGAAGCCTAACCCTAACGAATACGTTCTGCCGGAAAAGGATGGTTGAATCCTTCGCGACGGTTCAGATACTGTCTTGGCTGTCGCTTGGTTACGGCTCTAATCCCACTGACGTCGGCACCAGCAACTGGCTTCCCTTTCGTCGAGTCGAATCCAGTTGGAATCCCTAACATCTTCATCATCTCAATCTCATTAACATCCATTCACTCCTTCTTACCTTACTAGCCTCTTCCGCAACCGTAGTATCTCGACGGAGACAGACACAACTCGTTTGCGACTCCTTTCCTTCTCATCTTCCACTGAAACTCTAGCGGTTCCGTTTCCGTGAATAGAGCGAGAACGAGAACCATACCTCTCCGGAGAGTTGATGTGACGCGGAGGACGAGCGTGGTGATGGTATGGAGTCAGATGTATTCCCTTTTTTTAAAAAAAAATGGCCAAATACAACAAAAAAGACGCGAGAAGTTTGTATTTATGGCATAAATTCGTATTTGTACCATTTTTTGGTTTATTGCTTTTTTATTAATCAAATATTTGTATCAACATACTTGTACTTTTCTTTAAATACAAAAATAAAATAGAATTTCACGTTTTATTAGACGATCTACGTATATTAGAACAAAGAATCTAATTTTCAATGTAATTCTAAATCTGAGAAATATTATATCTACATATTTCAAATCGAGTTGCAAATTTTTGGAATTAATCGTCCACTCTTACGTTGTTATTCTAATATTTTTTAGAATAAGTAATCTACAAATATGCAAATGTCTACTTCTAGCCGAATTAACTTTCAAAACTCTTCTCTTATTTCTATGCAAATTGAAAACTTTATTTTACGGATAATCACAACCATATCTTCGAAAATATGGGAAGTGCAGTTAGTAAATATTTTATGGATAATCACTACATCACTTAGCGACTTCTCATATATATATATATATAATAGAATTGAAAGTCACGTTTTTAATTTATTGATTGTCTTAGTATATTAATTATTTTAAAATAATATGGAAAATCTAATTCAAGGGTGTAACACGATTTTCATTACAATTTATATTAATGGAAAAATTTAACATTGTTTTATCCCATAAAGACAAACCTCCCGTTTTTTTGTTCTATTTGTCCAATTTTCCCTTTTTCTCTTTTGCAATAGAGAGACATTGTCTCAAATCTCCATAAAAATAAAATTCAAACATGTTATCTCTTTTTTAACCTCTTACACCTCATTAATCGAAAAGATCAAAATACTCGTAATCAAATTATTAAAGAATTAAAAAAATAAATCGTGAAAAAGAGAAAAATAAAACGTCGAAACGCGATTTCGTTGTTTTCTCTGTCGTTGCATGATCTCTCCATCTCTGCCATCGACATCTTCGTTGTCGCCGTCGAGAATTTCGGCAAACCCGATCAAAATTCAGGTTAGTTCTTATCTCCTCTCGAGTTTCATCGGATAGAATGTTGGTTTAGGGTTTGTAATTGGATTTGATGAATTTAGTATGCATATTGGTGTGAGATCTCCATTGGTGTTTTGTCATTTTTCTGGGTGGATTAGTACAGAAACCATTAAATCTGAGTTTTCACGAAAAGAGAAGTAAGTAGCACTAGTGAAACTATTGAGGATACTTTTAGTAACATTGAGAAACTGGTAAAACTATGGATAATATAATGAGTTTTTTGCATTGTTTTGGCAGGATACAATGTACAAGCACGTGAGCATATATTTTAAATTCCAAGATCGCATGTACAATGTAATGTTGAATAATATTTCAGCGGAGAATATAACTTTGTCAATGATAGAAATGTTTTATAAGAAGCTTACGTTGGATGAAAGTAAGGTTAAACTGGAACTGAGGTACATTCCGCTGCTGGTTGGATGTGAGGAACAATTAACTATTTCTGATGATGATGATGATCTGTTCGTTTATCTAACGATCATCGATAAAGAGAATCGTAGATGTGTTTTGTTTGTGGAGACCACGGGTAGATCGTAACAGTTCGAACAACTGTCGAGTACAACTCACAGATTATTTAATGAATTTTGTAAAAAAGCATTTAGTGGGGGTTATTGGTTCTATGATTTTAATGGATTTGAAAATTTCAGTGGATTTTGATTTTTTTCACAAATTCAAAGATTTTAAAATCAGACTAGTGAATTTTATAATCTAAACAAATAGATTTCAAAATCAAACTGGTGGATTTTGAAAAAATGGATTTCCAACAAATAACTATTAATCTTTATAATAAAATAAGAAATAAATATAAATATAAATAACATTTCAATTTTATTTCCGTCTATCATCATATAAAATCTCTCCACATATCTGTTGCAATGGTTGCTCTCAACTGGTTAGCGTGTTCTCTTTGTTGATGTTGAGTTGCAAAAACTTCATCATCATCGTTATTAACTTCTTCAAGATTTTTTTTCCTCCTTCTTCTTCAGAAGAATTTGTTTACTCGGGAAAACAACAAAAAGAAGCTCACCAAAGAGAAGAAGGTAAGAAGAAAAATAATTTATGGGAAGCTTTCAAAGAAGTCTCTAACTTGGACGAGCATGTTCGCTACGATGCCGTCAAAGTGAACCATAAATTAGGGATAAAAGATGTATTCATTAGCATGTCTATTGATGAGCGTCATGGTTGGATTAAATGTATGTCATTGGATAACGCATTTTATTTTTAAAAATAGAATTTATTATAATTAGATTTTTTTTGTCAAACTACTATTATTTGGTTCATTACCGGTTGTCGATATTTTGTCAAACTCCATTCAAACGGATTGTCAATATCTGGTTCATTACCGGTTTAATCCGATCTTTTAATCGATTTAATTTTCTTTGGGTTTCTTATTAATTCAATCCGGATATGTTTTCGGTTTCCGGTCAAACCCGATCCAACCTAGATTTGTCTGATTTTAATAACATTGAAAAAATCCATTCTATTGATGAGCCATCAATTAGGGATGAAAGATGTGTTCGTTAGCATATCTATTGATGAGCGTTATGGTTGGATTAAATGTATGTCATTGGATAACACATTTTATTTTTAAGGATGAAATTTATTATTATTGGATTTTTTTCAATGTTACTAAAACCAGACAAATCCGGGTTGGACCGGGTCTGACCGGAAACCGGAAACATATCCGAATTGGATTAATAATAAATCGAAAGAAAATTAAATCAATTAAAAGATCGGATTAACCCGGTAATGAACCATATATCGACAATCCGTTGAATGGAGTTTGACAAAATAATATTTTTAAACCGGTAATGAACCGGTAATATCAATGAATGAACTTTATAATCATCTCATTGTTTAATCCGTGACATGAACATGGTAGGTGAAACAAATTTCATTTTGACATTGATAATCTATATCGTTAATACATTTTGAAAGTATTTGCTTTTATTATAACTTATTTATAATAAAAATTTATATCATCACTAAATCTCTTTTTGTATTAGATTATACCAAAAAAAATTGAATTGCAGACTTTCAAAACGCGCATCAAAATCTAATTCATATTAAGATTCGAGGTACAATAAGGAGTAAATTCATTTTCTTGTAGATTATTAGTACATATAAAGTCGTTAGTCATAGATATTATCGCAAAACTGTACACGTTTTATATCGATTGGTTATCATATTACATTTAGACCACGATTAACCCGAACTCTAAGAGAGCTCTTAGCCATTTTATAAAAAAAAAAAAAAGAAATAGATATACTTAAGAGCTTGTATCTAAAAATCCTTATGTAAGGACCGGTTCTTCGACTTTTTTTTTTTTTTGTCAGAACAATTTCATTTTCGGATCGGTTTCAGATCCGTTTTTTCGTTTTTTTTTTTTCTGTTTTCCGGTATTTGGATCCGTTACATATTCATTTACAATTTTTGAAGTTTTGGATTCATTTCAGATCTGTTTAAAATATCCTGATCCGAACCCAAAATAGCCCAAAATATCAGTTTCGATTCCGTTTCGGTTCCGTTTTTTTGTTTTTCAGTTTTTGGATATGATACGGATTTGTTTACGATTTTTGGAGTCTCGTACTCGTTTCAGATCTGTTTAAAATATCCTGATCCGAATCCAAAATACCCGAAAATATCCGTTTCGGTTCCGTTTTGGTTCCGTTTCAGATCCATTTTTTTTGTTTATCAGTTTTTGGATATGATACGGATTTGTTTACTATTTTTGGAGTTTCGGATCCGTTTCGGATCTGCTTAAAATATCCCGATCCGAACCTAAAATACCCGAAAATATACCTAAAAATACAGGAAAATATCCGAAAATATACAAAAATACCTGAAACTGAAAGAACCGATCCGAAATAGAACGGGTAACCGAAAATATTTCGGGTTCGTTCCGTTTCGATATTTAAAATATTTTAATTACAAAAAAATTAAATTTTTTATTTTAAGAACCCATTAGGGGTTCTTGCAATAATACCCAAATTATGCTAAAAACCCCTAAAAGGTTCTTAAACTTAATTTAATAATTTAATATTAGGTAAGAACCCCTTAGGGATTCTTAGAGTATCTCCTTTGGAGGCTCTTAGAGAGGTTCTTAGCACATTTTTTAATAAAAAAAAAACAAAATGCTAAGAGTTCGGTTCTTAAAATATTTGTTTAAGAACCAACTCTTAACAAGGTTCTTCTCTTTTCTCTTTATCTCTCTCTTTATCTCTCTCTTTTTCTCTCTCTTTAATTTTATTAATAATTTAATGTTAAAAACTTCAAATGGATTCTTCCCGATGGAGGTGGTCTTATAATCAGAAAACAAAAAACAAAGGGAAAAAAACAAATATTTCCCATAATATTACGTTGGTCCAATAGCATATAGGATTCAGTTCCATTTGGTTAGGTTCGGTTACATCGTCAGACATATTGCATATAATCGGATATCCTAATCCGTGGTGGATACATGTGTTTTTGATTAGGCCACTAGCTTTGTTTCACGTGGCAATCTCTTTATCACAAAGAAAACCGAGAAGACAAGAGAAAGATCTTTTAGAACAGAGGAAAAAGGAGAAAAAGCTTTAGAACAAAAATTACAGAGAAACCAAAAAATAAAAAGAAAAATGTATCTCGCCGCCATAGCTTCTTCTCGACAGAGCTTTCTACCAAACGAGTGCAGTTTCCGGCAAAGTCTCAAACGCAGATCCAATTTTAACCTCACTCGTCCTAACTTAATCCGTTGCAAATCTCCTCACCACGACGACGACGAAACTGATTCTTCCAGGTAATTTTCTTTTTTCTTTTAAAGATTTCTTTTTCATTCTAATTTCAGGTTTGATATTTAATTCTTCCATCAATTTTTTTTAATTAGGAAAAATGAGAATCAGCTGGCGAAATTGGCAATCGCAACGTTAGCGGTTAGCGTTTTGGCTTTGGGTTCTGTTGGGGACGCGTCTGCGGCTAAGAGCGGCGGGAGAATCGGCGGTCAAGCGTTTCGGTCTTCAGCTCCTCGCCCTCCTCCTAGAATTAACAACCGTTCGAGGTAGTATTTTCTTATTTACTTTAAGCTTTTATATCGGTTCAAAACTATTTAACATTTATGTAATTGATAAATAAATATATTTATTTTTGATGTTGAATTAATTCTTTAAGCTAATTAATAAATTGGTAAAATATCCTTAACGGAGAGCTTTTTCTATTCACAGGACAAACATCTACGTGAATCCTCCGGTTGCACCGCCTTTGATTGGTGGCTATGGATATGGTTATGGTGGTTATGGATGGTCACCTTTTTCCTTTTTCGCCCCTGGTCCTGCCGTGGCAGTTGGTGTAGGCGGTGGCTTCGACCTCCTCCTTCTCTTCATGTTTCTTGGTGCTGCTTCAGCCGTCGCTAGAAACTTTTTACAATCAAGAAATGAAGATGATGAAGATGAATACTAGGGGGAAACAAATAAATTGAAGAGGGTTTATGTAAGTATATGTTAAAACAACCTAGTCAAATATACGATTTTGTGTCAAAAATGTTACTTATGATGGAAGATCACGGTTTCAAACCTTGAGATAAGTTACTAAGACCATGATTAATGGGGGAAGTTTTTAAGGGTGAGGTTCTTAAGAAGGTTTTTAGTTTTTAACTACAAAAGCTAAGAACCATCTCTTAACTAAGGGTGGAGTTTTTAAAAAGGATGATGTTCATGTTGCTCGCCGTTAATTGCAGCCATGAAAGGAAGTGGCCAGCAATTTCTTTTTTTGTTAGTTTAGTAGCTACAGTGGCAAAATCGCAAATTTACAAAGAATGGCTGAACTATACGGCGGTTAAAAAATTCAAATGGCTAACCTAACGGCTGTGTTTAATCTTTTATTCAGTTGCGGATAAACTGATGTTATTTTACTCGTTGTCGTTGTCGCTCCAGCTAGCGGCCATCAAATGAAAAAGGTATAAGAGCCTAAGACCACGTTTAACGCGGTATGTTAGACATTTTTTAGCCATTATTATAATAATAAAAATAAAAGTCAAATACTGTGTTAAGAGTATGTATCTAAAAATCTTTATTTAAGGACCGGTTCTTCGGCATTTCTATTTTTTTTTTTGTTTTTTTTGGTCAAAACAATTTCATTTTCGGATCGGTTTCAGATCCGTTTTTTTCGGGTTTTTTTTCTTCTGTTTTCCAGTATTTGGATCCGTTACATATTCATTTACGATTTTTGAAGTTTCGGATCCATTTCAGATCTGTTTAAAATATCCCGATCCGAACCCAAAATATCCGAAAATATCAGTTTCGGTTCCGTTTCGTTTCCGTTTTAGATCCGTTTTTTTGTTTTTCAGTTTTTAGATATGATACATATTCATTTACGATTTTTGAAGTTTTGGATCCGTTTCATATCTGTTTAAAATATCCCGATCCGAACCCAAAATACCCGAAAATATCCGTTTCGGTTCTGTTTGAGATCCGTTTTTCAGTTTTTGGATCCGTTACATATTCATTTACGATTTTTGAAGTTTTGGATCCGTTTCATATCTGTTTAAAATATTCTGATCCGAACCCAAAATACCCGAAAATATCCGTTTTGGTTCCGTTTCGATTCCGTTTCAGATCCTTTTTTCCAGTTTTTGAATATGATACGAATATTTTTTACGTTTTTTAAAGTTTCGGATCTCTTTTAAGTAAAAAAAAGTTTTTTTATTTAAGAACCCCATTTGGGGTTCTTGCAGTAATTGACCAAAATTGCTAAGAACCCGAAAAGGGTTCTTATTCTAAAAATAATTAATAAAAATGGCTAAGAACCCCTTTGGGTTCTTAGCATTGTGTATGCTAAAATAATAATAAAATATGTTAAGGGATCCAAAACAAATCTCACCAATAATGATGCCCTAAGAGCATCATTATCATAGAGACTCATTTAAGAGTCTTTTAATTATTTTTTTAATATTATCTTTTTTGAGTCAGATTTAAAAAAGAAAAAAAATTAAAAGGCCACCAATCGCGGGCCGCCACGTGTCGGTAGGATATGCGAACAATGGAGAAACCCAGCCCAAAGCGTTTCTTATTTCGTACACTCTAGATACGGTTTCTTTCTTTTTAAGTGGGACCCATGCATTTTTTAACTAAAAATAAAAAGAAACGGGTTAAGAGACCCCGATAAAAATGTTGTAAGACCAATCTGATTACAAACAAAAAGGTTAAAACCAATCTTCGATTTAATAGAGTCCAGTTAAAACTACCTCAAAGTTTTAAACTTAACATATTCAGTTTTTGTGTGACAAAAAAAAGTGTGACAAAAAAAAACATATTCAGTTTTTTCTCTGTTTTCATACTTTTCTATTACATCCTTGTCCATGTTCATCCTAGTTGCTACAAATTCATGAATCATGATATAATTAGTGCTAACTGAAATCAGTAAAATTTAGTAAATAATAATAATAAGAATAAATCAGATACAAAAGAAAAAAAATCAAGAAGAAGATGAAGAAGTAAAAAAAGAAAAGAGTTAGTGAATTAACCAAACAAAAATCAAGATGGTCTGTTAATACTAAGTCCTTGGAAAAGCCAATGAGGTCTCTTCTTGTCTCGTTCCAATGACGTGGTACTTGAGCTGCTCATAGGCGTGTTCGGTCCGCTATTTTCTTGGTTATTACTACTACTATTATTATTATTATTATTATTATTATTATTATTATTATTATTNATTATTATTATTATTATTATTATTATTATTATTATTATTATTATTATTGCTCTTACTATTACAATTATCATCTCAACGAGGTTGTTGACGAGTAGTCCATGTCCTTGTTTGTCGTAGATGAAGAAGACATTCCAATGCTCAATGTCAATTCTAATTCGCTCTCATCTATAAGATCGGTTGTTGTGGCTCTAACCACGTTTTCAAGATCTATGTCTGAACAGCTTCTGGCTCGCTCACTTGAACCGATGGTTTGATCATTATTGTTAGTAGTCCAATATTGGCTTCTATGTTTGAGTTGGTCCATCATCATTTTCTGTATATTATATACTCGATGTAACTCTCGTACCTGCATAATCACATTGTTATTATATGCATGCATGCCTAAGTCACCAACAAATTTAAAGTTGTTATGTTTGATGTGGCTAAACCAATATAGTCCAATCCAATCCAAACAAATCGGACAATTTGAATGAAAACTAAACCGCTACTCAATTCGTTAAAGTAGTTTTTTTATGAAAGACAAAAACTAAACTAAATTGTTAAAGTTTGTTAACTAAAAAAGAATTGAAAAGATCTGAACAAAAACTAAAGATGAAACCGAATATTGAAAACAAAATGTTGAATCCATCAGCCCAACATAAAATGCATACATATATGTAAACATAACGTACCTGTTGCTTGAAAATATCTTTTTGGGCTTGCATTGTTTGCCTGATGGACTCTGCATTTTGCTTTTCCATTGGCCTTTTTGTTCCTCCTCTCTGTCGTCTATCTATGTCTCCTTACAAGATTTTCGTTTGCCATTAAATTTAACACCAAATCTGATGAATCCACTATGATCATCACTCTTTAAGCCATGTGAGTTTGTTGTAATTGGCTTGACGATCTTTGTTCCCATACCTGAAACGTTGAATCACACACTTCAATCTTCATAATTAACCATTTGATGATTGATAAAACACACACAAAAAGACCCAATTACGTGCGCTTTAATTGTATATTTGATTGTGTGTTATAGGTGGATAATGATGACTTGCTACACAAGTCACTATTGTTTCATATCTTGTAGAGATAAGTTTGTATCTCCTAGAG